>VWYK01094856.1:36031-58173 GCA_013399775.1 Semnornis frantzii
CGGGCACCCCCCAGCCGGGGCGTCAGCCCTCGGGGCTGCCCAGCACCCTGCAGGGTGCGCGGAGGGGGCTCAGCGCTTCCCTCAGCTCTGACAGGATGCTACCTTCCTCCCGGACCCAGATGGGGCTCTTCTTCATCCTTCTCTGCCCCGCCAACATCATCGGGCTCTGGTGGTGAGTAGGACATCTCGGGAGGACGCGCAGGGTTCCTTACTCTCCAGGGGTGGTCTCTTCACCCCAGCTTGGGGACAACAGAGTACCCTACACTCGGGGTGCCCCTTGGGTGAAGACCACTGCTCGCTGACCAGGCAGATCCAGACTGGGAGCAGCCTCACACTGTCGGAGTTTAGACACATGAATGTGTCGGGGACAGCAGGCTGGGAGACCTCCAGGGGTAGGAGAGACATGGTTCCTGCAGAGAGAGCAGCAGCCTACCGTCCCGCACCCTAAACCCACAGCCTGGGAGGGTAGTATGCCTGAGGGGTGGCGAAGGCGGGGTAGGGGCCTCTACACTCCTCCAATAAGTCAACTTTAATTAAAAACCTGAAAGTCCCTAAGGTGTCCCTTCCTGAGCGGTAGCCTGGATGCGGCAGGGACAAAACCCCTGTTTGTAATGGTGCCTTCGTAAAAGGCAGAAACGGTGCCTTGTAGGATTCCGGAGGGGGTGGGGGATTCATTACAAACACAGAGCTGGGACCCAACCTTGGAAAGCCCAGGTATCTGTCGAAACATGAACTATTTAAATCTATTAAGAATTTCACCCAGCCTGTCTTTATCCGGTTTTAAGTGCTTAGATTCCAGCTCCCTGGCGTGCTGTCCGGGCTATCATTCATTATCTGGGGCTATTCATCTCCACATTGTCACACTCTTTTGACCCCTAAAATAAAGCTCTCCATAAGCCTTTCCCTCCCAGACCCCTGCCTGCCCGTCAGTCATTTATTCTGTGACTCCATCCTCTTCGTTAGCCCAGGCTGCAGGAGTACAGGGCAAAAGGGGGGGCTTGCTGGGTATAAATGTCGCCGTTAGTCAGTTGTACACCAACTGAGGGTTTGGCCCTGCAGTCTGAGAGTGGTTTTTATTGTTGGGGAAGGGGTTAACGTGTTGGAGAGAACCTTGCCTTAGGTTTGATTTTTATTTATTTATTTATTTTTTAGAAGAGAACAAGGTAGGGTGAGCCCTGACTGGGGCAGAGTGCATGAGGAGAATCACCCTGCTCCTTGCCACCCACCTCAGGGTAGCTGAGGCACAGTCCCTCCTGCTACCTGAGAGTTGATGTTTTTCACTGGCTAATTCTCAGACTACTACCCTGTACGTACAAACTGTCCCTTCATCTCTGCCCATTTTCTCTGTTCTACCCTCATCAATACCCACGGAACAAGTCCTCACACCCAAATTTGTAGCCTACAACCCAGCTCCAGGGAGACATTGGTCATTCTGCCCATGGCTGGAGCAAGCAAGGGTGAAGTAGGAGCTTACTTTGCTTTCATTTCAGGGACAGATGATATAAAAAGGGCAGGGTGCTGGGGTACCACTGCCCCTCAGCCAGATGCACAGAACTGCGTATTGTGCTGCGATTGGGTCCTGCTGGTGCTGTGACCATGTGCATGTGCTGGCAGTGCCGGCTTGGTGAGATTAACAGGATTTGGCAGAGGAGAGCAAGGGGTCAAACCTGTTTATTTTTCACTTTAAGAAGAAGAAGAAAAGGAACTTTAATTTAAGAATAATAACTCAGCTGCACACAGCACGGCCAAATGTGCTGGGCAGTGGAGTGGCTGCAGGAAGATCCCCAGCACGCATTCTGCTTCACCGCAGAGCCCGGGAGCCAGTGAGCCGGGAGGAGCTGATGTGTGGAAGGAGGCCACCAGCACCACCAAATGGACGTACCAGGCTTCCCCGGACAGGACGCCTGAGCAGCTGGTGGATTCGCGAGCTACTTCTCTCAGAGCTTGGGATCTTCGGTCCCGGGCTGAAATAATCCTTTGTTTCCAGGGAACTCTTCCCATGCTGGTGAGAGAGGTCCGGGTGCTACCTGGCCCTTTGAACCAGCTCAAGGCAGGCATCTTTCCATGCACTCGTCCCCTCTCCCCAGTCTGTTACTACTACTGCCTATTGGTTTTGGTGAGGAGGGCTTCAGGGCTGCAGCTGTGTGTGTGCCCGGGCTCCTGGAAACCCCAAGGATCATGGCATTTGTAACACTGTTCCTTGATGTCTCTGTTGCTGATGTGAATGGACTTTGGTGGTGTGCCTTCAAGTGTGCATCTCTGGGCACCCTTCAATGCTTAGCCAAGGGGGCGTGTTCCCCTAGGTAAGAAAGGAAAGCCTGTATTTCCATGCCACCCCACCCTTGGGAGCACTTGCCGTGCAGTGTAGGGGACACACATGCAGAGGCTGTCTGTCTGAGGTATTTTTCTCCAGTGCTGATGACAAACTGGTTTGTGAAAGTGACATGGCAGAGTGAAGCAGGGCTGTGTCCTGGGAGGCATGATCCTCAGGCTCGGCATGCAGCCAAGCTCAGTCACTCAGAAATGGTGACTGCACCTGTTTGGATCCTGACAGACAGCTGCTTCTACAGAGAAAGAGAGTTTGGGTGTGATGTATGAGTAGTGACATCACGCTGATGATGTCATAGCCTGAGAAAGAGCACCCTCATTGTGGTAGAATGGCCCCAGAGGTCTCACTGAAGGTACAGTCACCCTTGTTCTATACCCCCGGTACCTCTATGGTTAAGAAGAGGCAGAGGGGCAGACACATGGACCTGTCTATGGCAGAGAGGAACATGCTGTGGACAGTGCAAATTGGAAGATGCAGCATTGAGGTGTTGCCAGTCCCTTAGTTCATACCAGACTGCAGAGAACAGGTTCCCCTTGCTCCCATCAGCCCTGTAAAATCTCTTTCTTCCTCCACCCCTCATCTTTTTGTGTTTCTTACCTGGCTTCTTGTGCAACAGTGATTCCTCCCTGTGTGAGACAGGGAGGGATTGCCTGGGTCCCCTAGGCTGGTCCAGAAGGTGCAGGAAATTGGGCAGGCAAACTTTGCATCTTGGAAGCACTGAGCAGGTTAAAGGCAGGCTTTCAGTTTGTGGATTCAGTTTGTGGTTGACTGTGCTGGCAGGGACAGAGGCATTATGGGGATGGGGGTGAGGAAAGACAGGATTCCTCAGTGTCCAAATGCCCATTGATTCTCCATGGGCACAGACAAAAGCAGTCAGGACCTGGAAGAGAAGAGTAAGGGGGGAAACCATCCCAGGTGAGATGTGCTCCACACAAGCTGTGGGTCTGAGGGCGTCTGGAGGGATAGACACCTGCTGTATGTCTCCTTCCTATGCACACACATGGGCAGTGTATCTTCAGGTTTTCATGGTGCTCCTTCAGAGGAGCTCAAGGGGTAGCCATCTACCACCACCTATGGCCAGATCTATGCTTCAGAGGTCCTGGCCCTATTCTCTCTGAGACCACATATCCCAAGGTGAGTTTCATGTACTAGTTGCCTTGCATTCTCTTCTACTGCCCTAGAGCCTGTAAGGGCAGGCTAGAGGGCCCTACCTGCATGCCTTGGAGAGGGAGTTGTGAATCACACCTTGGGGCTGCTGATCCACACCTGCTACCCCACAGTCCATGATGCTCACAGTACTCAGTGGACTAAGCTACCTGACTGTCCCAAATGTGCCATCACCCCCAGAGCAGTGCTGCAATGGGTGGAAAACACCTCCCAGTGTGAAAGCCCTATCCTGGTCACATCTCCCTGTACCCTTTCTGGAGCACCTGCTGACCTGCTGGACTTTTCCCTTGGGCCCTTTGAGATGGCACTGGCTTCAGAGCTGGGTGCTTGTGTCTTCCCCAAAAGGCAACTGAGCTTTTCCTCATGCCATCCCTTGTCCCTGCTCCTGGTTTTCTTCACTCTTCCAGAGTGATGCCCCAGCTTGCCCAGCTCTGTCCTATGCATGCCTCAAGCTGAAGGACTCAGCTGAGCTTTGCATCAGAGTCGACCCCTTCAAATTCCCCACATGCAGGAGGGTTCTGGGCCACCCGAGTTTCAGCCTCCACCAGCACCCTGAGGAAGGACACAGTGATCAAGGATGGGTGGACCCATTTCTTCTCACCCCAGCCCTTCTAGGGCTTGGACACAGATTTGGGACCACCACCTCTAAAGACATGTGCTTGGCATGTACCATCTGCCTTGGTACCCACAGCACAAGTTTGGGCAGTTCCTGTCTGCGGCGCTCAGCCTCAGTGTGACCCTGCAACTGGCAAGTCCTGCAGGTTGACACCATGCCATACCAAAGCCTCTTACCTTTGGGCAACATCCCAGCTATTTGTGTCCCATCCTTGCTGAGGAGGTCCAAGGAGGAGGTCAGGGAATGGGCTCCCCCTTCTCTCCCCAACTCATGATATTCCCAACTCTCTTGGTGTCCCTGGTGCTCTTGATGGCAAAGACCCAGCTGTGACCCCTGGGGCTGTGACTTGCTGCTTACCCACTCCCTTCATGCACCTCCTGCTCTGCTTTCCACATCCAGCTGCCCCAGTTAGTGGCAGCACCCACACATTGCCCCGGGTGAGGGGCTGGGTACCTGTCGTGCGTCTGCGTGGGATGAAGAGAAAGCTGGATGAGTGAAAATTCATGTGTGTCCCTTCCTTGCCCTGTTTGCACAACTTGGAAAGAGCTGGGCTCCTTTTGCATCTGATTTCTTTGCAGAGCTGTCAACAGGTATGACACTACTGGGTGGGATGCAGGATGGTTTGTCCTCTGAGAATGGAATTTGGCTCTCCAGGGCTGGCATCCTGCAAATTTCATCTCTACAAACAGGTGAAGAAGTGCCTGTGGGCTCAGGGCAACGGGCTGGGTACCCTGGCATCTCACGCCTGAAGGCCTCTAGGGACTGGGATGGAGACCTGGATGAGAGGCAAAGCCATGCCCTTGCCATCTCACAGAGGGATCCCTTTCCCACTTGGGAGCACCCAGGCACCAGTACACAACAGGTGCAGACCTGACTGGTCCCACAGGGAGCTGGCACAGCACAACCACCGCTTTTTCTTGGGGCTTCAGGACCATGATGACCAAAGACGGCACACGATGCAGGTGCCATTTGTGAAGGCTGACTATGGTCTTCCTCATTGCATAGTTCTGCTACCCTCTCTCCATCAGCTCCCTGCAGACTTGGACCCCACTGAATTCCACCAATCATGATCTACTGGCAGGGACTAGAAGAAACCCTGCTCCACACCATCCCCATGTCCAAGTGGTATATGGGGGCTTTGTTCAATCCAGGCTTGACCATAGACCATCTTGATCTATGATTTTGTCTGGGAACCAGACCAGGACATGCTGGACATGAACGTGAGCTGAGTAGGAAAAGCACTTAGGAGCCCCTGGCCCTGTGGCAGTGAGAACAGCATTGATATCACACAAGTTACATCAGTTGTGCCAGTGACTTCCCTTTCTTATGTGTTACTTGGACTGGGCTCAGGCTGTAACTGTGGGAGTCAAAGAAGTGACAGCAGTAGGTTAGCAACAGGTTGCAGCTCCTCTTTTGTGCTTCAGTTTTCCCTTTCAGCAATGTGGGTTGTCTTCCTTTCATAGAAGTGCTGGAAATCAGGTTAGACAGTGATACTCACCACCCTGGCTCCATTTAGGCTGAGGTGGGCAACTCCAGAAGCAGGTAAGGAGCATGGGAGACAGAAGAGAGGACTGCTGTTGAGCGTTGCTGGGGGCAGTTGGGCAGGAGGCAGCAGGGGGCTGAGATGCCCTGGATCGGTTGGAGGGAGTCAGGCTGGCGACCTGGTTCCTTCACCAGGGCAGGGGGAGGAGTGCCCGGCAGCAGAGGTGGGGCACCTTAATTGTAGATGCGGGAGGCCTTGGAGCAGGACAAGCTCAGGCAGATCTGGGCCCCGCGCTGGAGCCCTTGCCAAAGCGGTAGCAGTTTGGCAGCATTTTTCTTGCCCTTGTCTCCCCCCCCGCCCCCCCCAAACCCTCCAAAGCAAAACAGCTTTTGGGCTCCCGGCAGCCTCCCTGTGCCAGAAAGCAGAGCCCAGCGGAAATTAACATTGCGCAGGACTTAATCAGCCCACCCCATGCCTTGTCGGAATGGCCAGCGAGCCCTCGCATGTTCCTGCTGGCTTCACTGCTGTCCAGGCCACGGGTGGGGACCCCCGTGGTGCCGGTGAGCCACCCACCACCCCCAGCCCCGCGGGGCTGAGCTCCTCTTCCCAGCCTGATCTGACGGGTCGGGGTGATCCGCAGTTCAGCATTTGATCTGATGGCCCCCAGGGCCTGACGCATCCTTTCTATATGACTACAAAGAGTCATCTCTTAATGAAAGTCCTGTCCCAGCTCCCCTTCTTCCCCACTCCACTGGAACAGGGCCAAACTTCTGCTGTCCCTTTGGGGATGTCTGGAGCCTACAGTCCCCAAGGAGACGGAGCTCAGAGCCCAACATGGAGGCATAAATCCCCATGTGGTAGTCATGGGATGTGACTGGACAGACTTGCTTGTGGCTTTCTATGTGGGCCTCAGTTTCCCTCTTGAGGGGGGACTTGTGCCAGCCTGGCCATAGCCCCATGATGCTTTCCCAAGTGCTCCATCCCTTTGAAGAGGCACTTGTCCATCATGCAGAAAAGTAAAACATGCTGCCAGAAGCAAAGGGAGATTGGTTCTCCCCAGCATCAATATAGGCTTTCCTCAATTTCCCTGATGGAGATCACCTTTCCAGGCTGCACCTCTTGGTATTGCTGTGTAACCCCTTAAACCACTGGCCAAAGCATAAAGAGTCCTTTTCCAGACTGTGCAAGAGAGCACATCCTCCATAAACCAAATGGAGTTTTGGCGGGCAGGAGATGTGGGCAGCTTGAGATTCTGGTGTGGGGCAGGAGGACCCTAATAGGACTTGTAGTTTCAAGAAAGAGACTTGGAGCGAGTTTGCACCATGGTCAGGATGGTAAGGGAACTCCTGCATCCTGGTGTCCTGAACACAGCTTCCCAGCTGTGTGAGAGTGAGAAGGAAACCCAGAACATAGTTAAACACCAAGATTCAGCTTGTGATTTTTCAAGCCCTTGGGGCTTGGCCAGACTATAAAGGCCTGGATTTGGAAGCTGTAGTGCAGCTGGTGCTCCCCAGTGAGCAGGGCTGCCAGCAGCATGGGTCGCTTGGGTGTAGCTCCCCAGGGGACCACAGAGGACATGGTCTTGCAGTCCTTGGGCCTCTCAAAGTACTGAGGGATACCGAGTCCAGCCTTGGGGTCCTGCGTGCATCCACAGCCAGGAAAATAATATTATTGAGCAGTACAGACTCTGAGCCCAGGGAGGTGGTGATGGAGGTGAGGTAGGGCTGAGAGGGTCTGTCTTTGAGGTGTGCTAAATTCAGGTGGTTCATGGATGCATGGTCTCTGTTCCCATAGATGGGCTGTGTGGGCAGGAAACTATCAGGATGGTGAACCTGCCCTCTGCCTGTTGCAGCACTTGCATTGTTCATGGCAGAGCTGGAGCATCACCCGTGCTGGTATGGGGCACGATGTTGGTGGGCTGTGCGGCTTCATGAGCCATGCCGTAGAGGGCACTCCAGGCAAAACATGTGGGGAAAGTACAGGAGTTTCTGTAGCCAGCAGCATTCCAAGGAGTGTGGCATCATGCTCAAACTTTTCCTTCTGGTCTGGAGAGCCAGGCACCTTGTTCTAGCTATTCTGGCAAGGAGGAGCTGCCTCTGACGCGGGCTCAGCTGAGACTTGCCCTTCTGTGCTGGCATCAGCTGGGCTGGCACTGCCACCTGCAACCCTCTCTCATGTGACCACACCCATTTGTGGCTTTGTTCGCCCCAGGGCCAGTGCATGGTTATGAGGAGGTGAGCATAGGAGCCTGGCAAGCAGCCAAGGGGCTTTATTGCCAACAAGGTCACTCATTTTATCTCCATGAGACAGAGCAACCAGTCCCCCAGAGAGGGGGAGGCATACCAAGAGTGATGGCTTGGCTCCCTGCTGTGCCCACGGTGCTTTTGGAGCTGCAGCTTTGTTAGACATTGATCACACTGCAATACTAGGCAGCTATGCCGGGTCAGTCCAGACCTAAAGAGCTGAGCAGCCCAGCATCTCTGCCATATGGGACACCGTTGTCATCCCCAGTGATGTCTCCAGGGGCTTCCAGGAATGGAGTGGCATGTGCCAACATCATTCTCCAGCCAACCCCAAAGTGTGATCTCCCCAACTCCCCAATCATCTTTGCTGGACAGGTCAAGTTATTCTCTGGGTGTCGGCATACAGGTACCACCCCATAACTTTTGCCTTGCCCTGCCTGCATACCTTTCCCTGTCCCCTTGGCACCCTGGCTCAGCAATGACCCTGCACTGCCCCGCAGCCCTGCTCTGCCCCTGGGAGCAAGTCTGGCTATGCCCATCTCTATCCTGGTCCCCCCGGGGTACAGGTGCTGGTTTTGCTCTGCTCGCTGTCCCTCCTGCAGGGCAGTGGGGAGCCCCCTGGTCATGGACCCAAACAGCATCTGCCGAAAGACAAAGAGGCTGGCGGGGAAGCAGGCGGAACTGTGCCAGCTGGAGCCGGAGATCGTGCAGGAGGTGGCCAAGGGCACCAAGCTGGGCGTCCGAGAGTGCCAGTACCAATTCCGCTTCCGCCGTTGGAACTGCACCAGCCACAGCAAGTACTTTGGCAAGATCCTGCAGCAGGGTAAGGCCAGTGCTTCCTCAACCTCCTATCTCCCAAAAAGCCTCCAGCCACCCAGTCACACATCTCCCTGGGGACTCCTGGAGCAGAGTCTGGGCATGCAAACCTGTATCTGTGTGTGTGTGTGTGTGTGTGTGTGTGTTTGTCTAGGGGTTGCTCAGTACTCCCTGGTGCAGTCATGCTGAGGTTTTACTGCCGGGACATGTCTCCTTGTGTTGTAATGAAGCAATTACCGATGCTCCCAGACAGTGCGGGGCTTCACAAAGCCCAAGAATGCACCCTCGTCTGGCAATGATTTACTGCTCCTCCTGGGACACCGGGGTGTGCTGGGGGGAAGTGGTCTGGGTGTGAGGCAACGCAGAGTCTTGAGGAGCTGACCCTCACCCCATGGGTGCCCTGCAGACTACCCCTCCTATCCTTGCAATGATCAGGAGAGAGCAGTGCTTTCCCCCTGTCCCTGTGCATCTGGTCCCTTCATGGGCACCCTGATGTCACCCCAAGGAAGAGTGGCATAGTGGGAGGGATGGATGAGCAGGTCCCATCTGTAAGAGATGGGAAAGCCCTGCCATGCTCCCCAAGGAGAGAGACCAGAGGCTGGCTAGGGAAGAGCAGAATGCTCAAAGCCCCGCAGACTGGAGAGGCACTTAGTGGGTGGTGAGTTTAATCCTGTCCCTGTTCTCATGTTGGTCCTTGTGCTGAAGCAAGCACTGATTGCCTCAACCTTCACATCTCTTGTTGAGGGAGGTGGGTATGCCCTTGGACATTGCAGGGGTGTTCAGGTCAGCCTCCCTGCAGGCACAGGCAAGGGCAGAGTTCCCTGAGCACCCAGTAGCTGAGGGTAGTGGTGAAAGGCAGAGCTGAGGCCCCAAAGGAGACACTACCCCATGACAGGGTGTCAGGTTCATTTGAGAAGCTCATCTGCAAGTGTGGGTTTTCCCCAAACACAAGTACATGCATTCAACTGAGGGGCAAGAGTTAGGGACCACGAGAGTTGCTCCTGCCTCTAGAGTCACCTCTTTTCACATTGACATTGAGGTGAGTGGGATCTATGCCAAGCAGAGCTCCAGACTGGGTGTGGGGTTATGCCAGGATGCCAGGGTCTGATTGGGTGGTGAGTGCATGACACTGGTGGATGAGTTGTGAAGTACTCAGTGACAACTTGGGTTGGAGACAAATTCATCAGGCATGGGGATGCTGAAGGAACTCCTGTATTCTGTTTGGCTCAGCCTTACTGCTGGGCCAGCAGAGATGAGCAATGTTCTGGTGATTCTAGGTGCCTCTGGCACTCTGAAGACATGTGACAGCCCAGTTAGAGGTGTGGAAGTGCCCAGGGCTGCATCATGAGTGTTAGAGATCTTGCCCTGCACTGAAAGACACCAGCAGGCAGCAGTCTTCTGTAAGAGAAATCGAATAAACCATCCCAGTATTTTTGGAGGTTCCCTGCTGCCATCAGAAGGATTGTTCAGTGCGCTCCAGTTCCCAGCCATGGCCTCCTTGGCACAACTGCAGCTGTTCTCCCTTCCCTCCCTGACACCTTTGCCAGGCATGGCATGCCAGGGCAGGCTGGCTTGGAGGCAGCCACGTGTCTGGAGGAGCTATCAGAGGAGTGGCATGCCCCCAGGGCTCTGGCTGGCAGGGTGGCAAGGGACCTCTGCCAGCTGAGGACTGCCTCTTGAGAACTCTCTCAGCCCCAGGCAGGAGCAGGTGGGTGATTTTGTGTCTTATGGGGAGCGGGAGAGCCAGGGCAGGGGACACCCGTCCATGGGGTGGCACTGCTGGAAAGGAACCTGTGTGCCTAAGTCTTACCAACAACACTGAGGATCAGGTGCTGCATGGGATTTTGATGGACCCCCTCATGGAGCTGGTGCCCTTGAACCCATCTTCTCGCAGATCCCCAAGTCAGAGTGCTGGAGATGAAGGGATGGGACACCCTTTGTGTGTCACCACCCTGCACCAACCCTACTCTGGCATTTGGGTGGGCAGGGATTTGCCTGGCATAGGATAGGGAGAGCACAAGAGTCCCTGGAGCAGGGTGCCACACCCCCACTGCCAGAATCCCCTGCTGGCTGCGGCTGCGAGCGGCAGGTCCGGGCAGGGGAAAGATGCTTGGAATTCATGTCCTGGAGCAGAGAGAGACAGGAGCAAATACTAATAATAAATAATCCTGCAGGGTGGAGGCTGTGCCAGTGGAGGGAGGGGGACAGGCAGCAGTGGGGGAGAGCAGGCAGCACAGCTTCATCACTGCCACCCTGCAGAAGGGTGAGTGTCACCCATGGTAGGTGTCTGTCTCAGCACTTCTCTCTAAGTGCCAAGCCTGCATGTGGGGATGGGATTTTTACTGCTTGGTGGGACATAACAGGGTCATGTGAGGAAGCTGTGGGTACCACCTGGTTACTCAAGACTTCCCCTACTCTCTGATCCACTCTTTTCTATGGGACAGCACCATCCTTGCAAGGGGAGGCAGGAGATTTGTTGCCCCTGGGACATTCTGCCTGGGGGAGAGGGAGGGAGAAACAATGGCGGGGCCTGCCTATCTCCCAGATTCAGCATATCTGCTTGCAAGAGAGATCACCTGTCCAAGGCAGCCTGCTCATGAGTGGGTATGCTACAAGGGAACAGCACTAAGCACAGAAGAAGAGAGAGAAGGGGAGGTCCAAGTCCCCACAAAGTGTTGCTGGGGGGATGCTTTGCTTGCAAGAGCATTTGCCAGAGCAGACCTTGCATCCTGGCACTATTTGTTTTCCTGCAGATATCCGGGAGACAGCCTTCGTGTATGCCATCACAGCAGCAGGGGTGAGCCATGCCATCACACAAGCCTGCAGCATGGGCGAGCTGCTGCAGTGTGGCTGCGAGCTGACCCGGAGCCGGGCTCCCCCATCACCAACGGCAGGTCCAGGCACAGAGGGCACAGCCTGGGAGTGGGGGGGCTGTGGGGATGATGTGCAATTCGGCTATGAGAAATCTCAGCAGTTCATGGATGCCAAGAGCAAGAAAGGCAAAAATGACATCCGAGCTCTTATTGACCTGCACAACAACGAAGCTGGGCGCTTGGTAAGACCCCCACACTCCCTGCCCTCCACAAGCATCACCCCCTGTTGCCTCACCCAACTCAACCTTCCACTTTTACCTCCCCCAAGCCATGATCTACACAAACGTTGAGCAAAATATGGACACCAAAGGCCTTTGCAGGTGCTTTGGAAACTTGTGCTTCCCCCCAGCACCCTCTCCAGGGCAGGGCAGCACCAAAAGGCAGGGTTTTGGCTAGGGGTGCTGGGCAGGAATGTGGGGGACTGAGGGCTGAGCAGTGCTGTCTCCTTCTCAGGCGGTGCGCAGCTACATGAGGACAGAGTGCAAGTGCCATGGGCTGTCAGGCTCCTGCACCCTGCGGACCTGCTGGCGGAAGATGCCCCATTTCCGGGAGGTGGGGGACCGCCTGCTTGAGCGCTTCAATGGCGCTTTTAAGGTGATGGGAGGCAATGACGGCAAAACTCTCATCCCCGTGGGTGACAACATCAAACCTCCAGACAAGCAGGACCTCATCTACTCAGCCGACTCTCCTGACTTCTGCTCAGCTAACCGTAAGACGGGCTCACTGGGCACCCGAGGCCGTGTCTGCAACAGCACAGCCATGGACACAAGTGGGTGCGACTTGCTGTGCTGCGGGCGAGGGCACCGGGACGAGACGGTGGTGCTAGAGGAGAACTGCCTTTGCCGCTTCCACTGGTGCTGCGTGGTGCAGTGCCGCAAGTGCTCTGTCCGTCAAGAGCTCAGCCTCTGCATCTGATGGCCTGAGATCAGGAGAGGACAATTTGGAGGGCCACTCCCAGGCTCACACTGTGGCTCCTCTGAGACAGAGACAGGTTGAGGCAGTGGCAGGAATGGCACGGGTGAGCCTAGCTCTGTGCCCTGGGGAGTCCCAGTTTTCCCAACGGACAGCATGGGGCTGCTTGGCATCCCCATGGTCCCCACAGTGGGGGCTGTGGGCACAGAGCTTCCTCTAATAAAGCTATTTAAAGCTGGTGTGACACAGCGCTTCCTGGGGAGGGCTGGGAAGCGCTGCCACTGTGCTGGGTTGTGACTGCCTGGAGAACTGTCCTGCCCTGGCCGCGAGTCCCAACCAGCTGGACTCCTTCCAGCCTCCTGCTGGTGCTGGCCACACTGGGACCCATAGCAGAGCCTGGCTCATTTTTCATCCACTCTGCTTTTCTCCATAGTTGCAGAGCCAGGAGATGTGGATGAGAGCAAGGGCTCTCCTGCCCCACTCTGCAGCCCCCAGGCTGGATGTGTGCTCTCTTCCCATCATCCATGGTCACTGTTGCTTGGGGATGTCAGTTTGCGTCCTGTTGCCATCTGGCGTGGTATGTTTATGGTGACCCGTGGTCTGTGGTCCCTCATGCAGGATGTGTGGCTAGCTGCTCTGACATCATGGTGATGGGCTGTGAGTTTCTTGAAGGTATCCTCTATTCATTTCACTTTGTCTTCAGTCAGCACTGCTGCAGTCCCTGCTGCATAGTCTGGCACAGAGAATCCCCACATGGCACTGATGCTGATGGCTTGATGGCATGCTAGGCATTCACTTGGCATGCCATAGGCAATATGCAGCCTCACCTGGCTGGCAGGGTGCCAGGCATGTCTTGGTAATCTGATCAGTTTGTGCCCCTTGTAGGCAAACAGAGTGAGGAGCAGTCTTCTTGACTGCCCACAGGGCAAGCTGCCATTGCTGTCCTGCAGAGGCTCCAGGGATCTCTGAGGGGGGTCCCTTCTGTGCTGCAAGGAGCCTGAAGGAACTGGTTTCTCCAGCTATACCTTGCATGTGGGTTTAGGTAACTGCTAAGGGGAACATGCATGCACAACTTCCACGCAGCTGTCAGTGCCACAATGGTCACAGAGGGCTGACTCCTTGAGGGATGTCAGCAATCAGAGCCTGGGCAGAGAGGTCTGTGCTCCTGTTCCTACCCTCCACAACTTAACAATGCAATTAGGGAGGATTTGCCTGTCTACTCTTCTTTGAAAATGCTACCAGGTCTCTTAGACAAGACAGGCAATGTCCTGCTCACTGGGAACTGCCAGGTAGGGCAGAAGGAGGACTGACAGTGCTGGGCACCCTGCAAGACAAGGGGAGCTGCAGTGGGGTGCTGTTGATGCCCATCAGTGAGTTCCTCTTTACTCACGCTTGGACAGCAAGTGGGGAAGGGCAGGGGAAGCAAAGTCCTGGTGAACCATTAACTTGACACAGAGAGTGCTGAGGTGGGAGCCTCTGAATCTGTCAGTTTGCCAGCTGGAAAGTCCCTCCTGGCTTGCTTACATCACTGTTGGGAGAGGGGAGGCACACAGGGCTCCCGGGACATCCTGGCCATATGCCTGCCTGCTCATGGAACACATGGGTGGGTGTGAGTGGGGCTGGGTGAGAGCTGGTGAAGGTATCTGTGCACATAAGCAGCTCAGTGTGCGTGCACAGGTAACAGGTCTGTGCACGTTCACAACCACATGTGTGCGTGCGAGCTTGTGCACACACCCAGCACCGTGCATGTGAGCCCCTTGTGGGTCTGCAAACAAACTGGCCACTTGTCTGCATGAGTAGACACACAGGGCAAATTGTCAGCATGTGGGTGCTAGTGGCCCTGTCCCCATGTGTGTCTGTCTGCAAGCTTGTTTGCTCCTGTCTTAATGGGTTCGTGAAGGTATGTCTGTGACAGGGATGACATGTATGGGTGCTGGAGGGCTCTGCAAGAAGTGCAGAGTCTGTGTGCTGGGAGATGTAGAAACCAACCACATAGGCTGAGCAGGTCCCTTTGAATTAGAAACACTGGAACACATCTCAAATCCGAGGGTGCCCATCTTGCTTAAACAAAATCCTCTCTGGAGTCTAACACAAACTGTTCCATGCTCCTGGCTGCATGGATATAGCTCTGGATATCTTAATCAGGACAAACCCTGGGGAAGACGAGTAGTTCTTTTGAGTAAGGGTTCCAATCTGTGTCCTCTCCCAAATCACAGCTCCTGAAGGTTGGAGACTACAAAAGCCAAAAATATGGAGAACAAAGAAAATAGAAAATGGAACTAGTGCAGGGGCAGGGGGCTCTCACCTGGAGAGAGGCACATGACCACTGATTTTGAGGTCACTCCTCTACACTCGCAGGGCAACTCGAAGTGCATTGCCTAACTGAGAAGGAGGGTTAGCTCTTGTGGGGGCTGTCAACCTCCTACCTCTCTTCTCTGCTGTCATTGGGCTGGAATAGCCAAATGCAGTCACATGGTATCCAGAGCAGCCTTGGTATAGGCAGGTGATGCCTGTAGCCAGGCAGCAGCTGTATGTGATTCAGTGATCTGGAGAAGGTTCAACTACGAGGAAAGTCACCTAGCAATCTCCTAGCTCACCAGGTCCCTGGATATGGCCTTTATTCCCCAGATGTCCAGGGGCTTCCCGAGACCTCCCCATCCACTAGCATCCCACCCCAGACTCCTAGAAGGATCTCCAGCACTCCCTAGGAGCATTCTTCTTGCAACTTCCCAGGTTGCTAAAAGTGCCCCAGCAGTCCCCCTTATTCCTAGAAGTTTCCCCAGACCCCTAAAGATCCCCTCAAGAATCCACAGGTTCCATCCTGGGATGGGGGGCGACATCCTTGTCGTCGCCGTGGCAACCCGGGATGCAGGCCGGGGAGGACGGTGCGGTTGCGGCTTGCCGCCAGGGGGCGCTGCAGCACGGCAAGCGCGGTAAGGCGGAGGGGATCCGTGGGATGCGGGTCCACGGGGGACATAGGATGTAGCGTAGAGGGATGTGCGGGGCCCATGGGAGTAGGTATGGAGGGCTACGTGGAGGTGTGCATGTGGGACATGGGAATGGGTATGAAAAGGTATAGAGAGGAACATGAAGGAATGCATGAGTGTGTGTAGAGGGGCCTACTTGGGAAGACATGGGGGTTGTATAGGAGGGCATGAGAGTAGGAGTGTGCATGGAGCTGCATGAATGTAGGTGTGCAGGGGAATGTTCATGAAGGTTCCGGAGATACGCAGGTGGCTTGCCTGGGGAGCTGTACATGGGGCCTTGTCTGTGTGGGGGATGTATATATACAAGTTCATGTGGGATTGTACTCAGGAGAAAGTGCATGGGAGTTTGTGTGTATAAGTATGTATGTGTAAGAAGTATCTGTAAGAATGAGCCATCCTGTTTCCCCCCAAACTCTCAGCCCCGTGCTCTTGTGGGTGGTGCTCAAACAAGACTCAGCTTGGGGTGGGGGGGTGGTTGGTGGGAACCAGGATGGCTGAGTGAGTGCCACATGGAGCTGGGGAATTTGGGGGGGTGTAGTTGTACATGTGCATGTGTAGCACAGATCCTTGCTTCTGGGCAGTTTACATTGCAAAGCTTGTAAAATCTTCCCAAGGGAAAAAGAGGAAGTTTATAAAATTTGTGTTGCAAAGAAAAGAAAAGAAAAGAGAAAAAAGAAAGAAAAAAAAGATTATAAACCTTTGCAACATTAATGGCTTCTTTTATTTTTTTTCAAATGGAAAGAACATTATCTTCCCTTCCATTGCTCAAGTTGAAAACAGCCGACAGATTAATTCAAACAAACTTTTAAAAAATAAAAATCACTCTGGACTGAGACCAAAACCGTAATGTTTTTGCCAAAAAAAAAAAAAACAACAACCCAAAACCAAACCAAAACAAAAACCCAAAAGCTTTTTAGGAAAGTTTTGGAGTTACACAGATATGCCTGTGAAGGGGAGTCTGAGAAACCAGGATACCAGCTCAGCCAAAGGAAGGCTTGAGCAGCAGCACCTGAAGCCTCTGTCAACCCCACTTCTCACGGTTGTGGTCCCTCTCCCTGCTCGTTGCTGAGTACTGAGCATGGGCTGTCTTGCTGGTAGGGCCAGGTCCTGACCGAGGCTCCTGCGTGCCCAGCCCTGGTTTCTAACTCTGAGAGTTAGAAACTCAGTTAGGTCTTTAACTCTCCTCCAGGCTTCTGCTGCTCCCTCCAGGGAGCTGCCTGCAACTGAAGTTCCCAGTGACAGATGTCATCCATGCAGCCGTAGGGTCATGTTGTTCCCTGATCTCCCCAGAAGAGTCCAGCTCATCCCTGCCCACCATGGGGGCTCTGCTGACCTGCCCCATCCCACTGCTCCCAGCTCTGCCCTTTTCCTGGGACAATGGGGTGTGTGGTTGCTGGTTCTGGCAGTGGGGAGTAGGGTACTTGGCTTTGGCAGGCCAAGGTAAGTGTACAGGGAAGGTGTTCAGGCAAGTGCCGCTGTAGCATCTCTAAGCACCCAGCAAGGGGATGTGCTGGAATCTGGGGTATCCAAAGCAGGGTGTGGACAGTCGCCATGAGCCCTGGAGGGGCAGTAGATGGGGTATGCAAGGACCCCAAAATGAGCTTTTTGGGGATGACACCTGTGAACGTGAGGGCTCCAAATCCTTTCTTTTCTCCAATCCTCTCTGGCATTGATGTCTGGCCCCTGCTTTGCCTGTGCAACCCCAACATCCTGAGGCTGGCCATAGTGCACACTAAGCAGTGTCTCTGAGGCTAGTGGGCTCTGGAGGCTGGCAGTGAACTGTCTCACTCCCAGGGCATCCTTCAGTTCCCCCAGAAGAACAGCAAGGCAGAGACTTTTCCTGTTCCCGGCTCCTATTTCTGACTGCCAAAACCTCACCTTGCCCAAATCCCTTTTGCTCCTGCAGCCTCATTACTTATCCTTTAATGAAGGCAGCAGCCATCCTCCATCTCTGAGGAGGGGGCTTTGGCTATGCCTATCCCTGGAGGACAGAGCTGCTAGAGAAGTGGCTGCTGAGGTGGCTCCATATGCTACTCATCCTGCATGGGAAACAGCATGCCCCACCCATCTCTGGGGCTGTGCATCCCTCCCCTCAGGGGTGAGGTGCCCAGGGCAGGGCCACACAGACGCCATGCTAGGACAGTCCCATCTGGCCACTTGCCCCAGCCGACAGCTTGGCCCTTTGGGAATGTGCTCTCCTTGCCAAAGGCAGTGCAGTAGTCCTGGTCCTACCAGCACCTCAAACAGTTTGGAGCATAACCTGCCCCTGCATGACCAGTCCCCTCTGGTGTGGAGAATGCATTACGGCCCCAGCTGTGGCATTCAAGGGTCCCATGGGATAGTGCACACAGCAGGTCTTCAGCCCCTTCCCTGCCCCCTGCAGCTGCTGCAGCACCCACTGCCTCCCTGCAAGGATGCTCCTGGGGATTGCCGGAGGAGGATGGATCCTATCTCTCCACCCTGATTTGAAGGGCAGTGTCACTGAGTGGCAGTGCTAGAGCTGACCTGCACCCACTGCCCCACGTCCTGCCAGCACCCCATGCCTGGGCAGTCAGGAGGACTGGCTGGGCGAGCCGGGTGGCCATGCAGTTGGCTCCTGAGTCATGGTGAGCAGACTCACGCAGGTCATAGGGTGTGAGGCAGCGGGAGGGCAGCAGTGCTGGGGGCTCCAGTACCACTGGGCAAGGGCAGCTTGGCGCTGTGACTAACGCTGCCACGAAAGGCAGGGTTGCCCGGCCCCACACCCTGTCCTGACTCACGCAGCTGTTGCTCTGGTCCTGTGGGTGCTGCTGGACAGGGGAGTGAGGAGAACTGGCTGCAGAACAGTGAAGGCTGGGTGCATGGCTGGTTGCATGGGCTCCTACTGGAATTCTCCTTCCTTATCCTCCTCCAATACAGCTTCTGTGCCTCAGTGAAGATTGCAAGCCACACAGCAGCTAACCCTAACCCTAAACCCTAATGTTAGTTCTAACTATAACACTGAGCCTAACCCTAGCCCCTAACTCTAACCATAAATCCTAACAGTAAACCTAAATCCTAACCCTAACGTTAAACCTAACCCTAATCCTAATGACCTAACCCTAATGGCCTAACCCTAACTCTAATCCTAATGGTCTAAACCATAACCCTATCCCTAGCCATTAAATCTAACGGCCTTGCTCTAACCATAAACCTGAACCTAGCCCTAACACTAACCTTAACTCTAATGGCCTACTCCTAACCCTAAACCTAAGCCTAACTTGAATGGCCTAATGCTGACTCTAAGCCTGGTGACCAAACCATAATGGACACACTGTAAACATAATGACCTAACCTTAATCCTTATGGCCTAACACTAACCCTAATGTTAACTTTAATGCTAACGAACTACCCCTAATGGCCTAACCTGAGCCCCTAACCTCAACCCCGATGTGCCTCACTGCAGACTGCAAGCCACACATCACCTAACCCTAACCCTTAAACATAAACTTAACACTAGCCCTAATCCCTAACCTGAACACTAACCTTAAACCCTAACCCAAACCTTAACCCTAACCATAACCTTGCTGCCCGCCTACACCATCCCTGATCACAGGGGCCTAAACCTGTCTCACAGGACCCAGTTCCCTGGACCACAAGAGATGGTTAATCTTCTGCTTAAGGGCTTTGCCAGTGTGATGCAGAAGGAAGGCTAGAGCAAAGGGTTCACCTGACTTTTCTACAGCCCAGGACCTTGCTGGGACATGAGGAAGCAGGTGTTCACCTCCACCCGCCCTGACTGTGAACACTGAGATGGTGGGACAGAGCAGCCCGCCTCTTCCCCAAGTCAGCAGGAGCATGCAAGGGAGATAACTGCTCTTAGAAACAATTAGGTCATTAAGGGATGGAGGAGGATCAAAGCCTTTTCCCCCTGATCTGCCTTAGCATTTATTTGTACACAGGATTCAAACACACAAATGGGATCCTCAGGAGGTTGTAAGGACCTCTGTTCTCACTGAGGAAACTCTTAAAAGGAGCCCAGGGATGTGGTGGATCCAAGACAGGTGCAACACAGGGCTGTGTTTAACCTCCTGGGTGGCCTAAGATGGATGGTGAGGACATTGAAATCAGAATGCTGTCTGAAAGAGGAGCCTGCTTCTCTGCCTGCCTCCTGCCTGCTAAGGGAGAGTCCAGCCATGGAGCATGGGAGTCAGGTCTTGGGTGGAAGCAGGTGAGGAAAACAGGAGTAATGGCTCCTATTTGGTGTCCAGTGTGTGTCATCCCACAGGTTACCTGGCATGCTCTGCCAAGCCCTGACACAGCATCTCCCATCAGTCAAAACCTGCAGCAAGGGGATAGGCATCCTGGGTCTTATTTGCTGTCAGGGTGGCTGAGTGGCGGCAATCTTGACATCACTACCAACCTCCTGTGGGACATGCAGTATTACCTGCTGGGTGCCAGGGTGATCCAGGAGGGCAGCAGCTATGGAGGAAGTGGGATAGGTGATGAGATAATGCTGTTTGGGGGACCTTTCTGTGCATTCAGGGCATTGTCCAAGGGACAGAAGGCTCTGTGACTCCTCTCCTGCCAAGGTGTGTGGCCAGAGAAGTTGGACAGTAGATGATGGGTCTGTGCCAGTTCTCCCACCATCCCAGAAGCTAAGCCCATTTTGGGAGTGAAGCCTGGGGCAGAAGTACAGCCAGCATCCCCATGACTGCAGATGGGACCTCTGTGGGGATACTCTCCTCTATACCCAGAGTCCTGAAGCACAGCCTTTGGGCCCAACTCCAGATTGCAATGCATTTCCCAAAGGAAACACATTTTCCTCCCCAGTGCAAACAGGAACCGACACGCAAGCAGGCCTGGCAGACCCCGCCAGCACTGCTGTGTCAGAGTGGTGCCCGCCTCAGGGGAGAGAGCTCTGCCAGCTGCCGCCTGGCTGTTTCTGTCAGGAACACCATCACGGCATGGGCTGTGGTAGCTGGGGACACTGGGCACCTGCAGAGGCACTACCTGCTGCCCGTAAGACTATCAGTGCCCAAGAGGAGCCTCTGTAGCCTGAGGGCAGGCACAGAAACTCAGGGGACGATGTCCCCGTGACTTGGAAGGGGCCAAATTGGGGCAGACTGTTCATTACTTTTACAAGGGCCACCGTCCCATCCCAAGGGAAACACTAGGAGGACAGAAGCAAGGCCACTGTACAGCTCCCAGATTGAAGACCCCTTGCCCAGCAGGATCCTGTGATGCTAACTGTTCCCTGAGTGGTGAGGAGGTGGGCACAGTCTTGATGCCTGGCTGGGGAGGGCTCATGGAGAAAACGAGCCAGGGAGGGCTTGGCAGCCCTATTGAGGGAAGCCAGATCTATCTCTGCAGCTCTTCCAAAGGCCTAAGACCCTGCAGTGATGCTTCCTTGGCAATGGGGTGAGCAAGCCCAAAATGGGGCTGGGACCTCCATGGGATGTATGTGGTCACACTGCGCCTGCACACACAGAGTCACAATCCCAGCTCACATTGCCACGCACATAGGGAACCATGTGCCTTGCACTGGCAGGGACAATTTCCTGCACATCCACAGCTTGTGCCACACATCTCCAGTCTGTATGTGCATACCCTGACACCTCTGTGCACTCTCAAGAGTCCCAGGGACACCACACATCACAGGCACACTCATCCTCATGCCTCATACACTCCATGCTATGCACACCCCTCTCCTTCTGTGCACTCACTCTGTGCCCCATGCTCTCTGCCATGCACACCCACTCTGCATGTACCCCATACCACACACACTCTCTCCATACTCCACACACACTGATCCACAACATGACACTCACGCCACATCCTGCGCTTCCACCCTATGCCCCAACCACACTCACTTTACACTGCCCACACTGCACATAGTTGCCTTACACTCCATGCACACTCACATAATACCCAGGGCACACCTGCAGCAGTGCATGGCCACTGCCATGCTCCACGTGCTCACCTTTACCACTCATACTTTATCCAAATCCATGGACGCTCACTTTGCTGTGCGTGCTCATTCTGTGTTGTGCAGCCTCACTCCATGGACACTCAACCATACCATGCATGCTCACCCAAGCCATGCACAATCATCCCACGCCCTGTGCACTCACCCGTGCTTGGAGCATGCTCATGCTGTGTACATTCACCCCACACCTTGCGTATACTTACCCAGTGCCATGCACACTCACCTTGTACTCTATTATGCAGACTCCTCTGCACTGTTCAAATTCACCCCGTGCCCAAGGGAATGAATGCAGGAAAAGGGTTTTTCCTGCACCCTCAGCACACTCACTCATGCTGTGCATACTTCCCCGAGTGCCCAGGCACATCCACACCCTGCACACTCACTGTGCACCCCAGGAGCAGTCCCCCACACTGTGCACATTTGCCCCTAGGACACATGCACTCACCTCATCACACTCAGTCCTCACCTCACAGCACACGTGCTCCCCCCACAACATGCACACTTACTCTGCTCTCTGGGCACACTTCTGCACGCTTGCCCCACATACCGTGCCCACTCTCCCACGCTATGCCCATTCCCTCTTCTCCCTGTGCACACTTCCCATGCTGTCCCTACTTCCCAAAGTTGTGCCCGTTTCCTCGCTAGCCCCTCTGCTACCCGTGTCCACCCTACTACTCTCCATGCCCACTCCCCACGCCATGAGCCCTCCGCCTCCTTTCCGTCCATATCCCACGATGCTCACACCCCAGTCCCCTCGCCCACTTTCCCC
>VWYK01094856.1:59211-71893 GCA_013399775.1 Semnornis frantzii
CGCCGTGGGGGGCCCCCGCGGAGGCCGGGGGGGTGCCAGCAGGGATGCCACTGCTGTAAGGTACGGTGCCCACGGCATGAGCGCTTTTGGGCTTCGCGCACCAGGGCGAGGGATCCTCCTGCGTCCCCTGCCCGGCTCCGCTGATCCTAAAGGTGAGGGAGGGTAAGAGGGAGTCGCCTGTCTTCTAGTAAACGGCCCCCTAGCACTCACCACCCCTGTCGGCTTCCATCTACCCCGGGTGGCTAGCAGCTTCCTTCCACCGGCTCCCAAACTTGTGCGCTGCAGGCAGCCAGGGGTTAACCCTGGTACTGGTGCGAGTTGGGGGTGGGGGTCCCCCGCCCTTCCCCCACCCTCCAGCCCCTTTAAATATAATTTGTTAACGTTGGGACTTGTATTAATTAAAGCAGCAGCCGCTGCAGCCTGTGACCTGGGGGCTTGTCACCGTGAAATCAAGTTTAAATCCAGATTTCAAGGGGGAAGAGAGCTGAGGGGAGCGCTATGTCCTAGAGAGGGTGACAGTGACAGCTCCTTGCAGATCTTTGGTCCCCCTGAGTCCTGGGCGGAGCAAGAGGCAGAAGGACCTGCCTTCTGCTCTCGGGGCCTCAAACAAGGGCTCCTGCCTCAGTTTTTCTGAAGTGCAATGGGGAGAAGGAACCCCCACAGTCTGGGATGCCCTGGGAGAAGGTGCTCGGTGCTGTGGCTGACTCAGGATGGGCAGGGGACAGGGTCCTTGCAGTGCTTGGGGCAGGAGCTACTGGTTTGGGGGTGATGGTGTTTGCAGACCTGCTCTTTATCTGCCGCCAACTAGGGCTTCCTTTGAGTGTGTGTATGAGCGCAGGAGCCAGGTGGGGGATGTCCTCTCCTGTGTAGGGGCTTTGGAGGGATGCACTGCCTTCCATTTTTCTGTCTCACTCCACCTTGGGTCTCTCTGTTAGAGTCACTGTGGATTTGTGCTAGGGTAGACATACACGTCACCTGTAGGAGTGACGGAGTGGGTATAAAAACCCTCAGGAAAATGGAGAAAGCAGCAGCCTGACCCTGACAGTTCCCCCTGTCCCATGAGCAAACTGTAATTCAGCAGGGACCCTGGGGCTGAGCCCCTCCTCTAGAGCTGGATGAGTGCTGAGCTAGGGAAGGCCGTTCCTGACCCTCAAGAGCTGCTTCTGTCCATGAGGCTACATCAGGCTCACAGGATATGGGGGAGCAGAGAGTACTTCTTCTCAAGACCTAATTGTGCATAAGGCAGCTGCAGTCCTTCCTCCAGCATCCTCCTCCAAGTGTCATTTCTGTAATCAAGGTTCAAAGGGCTCTAAGCTCCTCCCAGGGACCCAGATCTTGGCTCTCCAGGGAAGAGGGAGGCCTGCCTGGAGAGAGCTCTTGGTGGGGACTAAGCTGTCTTGAGCAAGGAGCAAAGTGGTGCTGAGCTTTTGATGGAATCCTGCTTCAAGATGCAGCTGGGCATCCTGCTGCCTACTGCTCACTTTGTAGGCCCTCTGCTTGGACACTGTGGATCCCAGGGTCCTTCAAAATATTCCCTGGAGCTGGGCAAACATTTTTCTTGCCTTCCATCCTCCTGTCAGCATCTGTCTGCCCTGTGTACCACTGTCTTAACTCCAGGCACCTCTCTCTGGACATGCTTTGTCCATCTCTCTGGACACTATCTACCTCCCTGTTTCCCCCGGAAACATCTGTACTGGTATAAGTACTTGCACCCCTCCCTACCGCAAATCACGTTCCTCCCCTCCATGCGCTGCTCTCTGTGCTTCTGTGGTGATAGGCCTGAGCTCTAGCGGCGCTGGGGTGTGATGGTGGATTTGGGATTGTTGTCAAAGCTTGAGGATGTTCAGCAGGGTCTTTGTCTCTGAATTTCCCAGACAAGCTGACAGAAAAAAGATTACCTCCCTTTTGACGACCAAGCAGTACCAGGGCAGTATAAGAGATCTGAGGAGGCTGTCAGTCACCAGCAGGGATGAAACCAGACCTGCGATGGGTTTCCTGCTCAGGCGTCTCTGTATTCTCCAAGGGGAGAGAGAACCCGTGCTGTATGGGGCAGACGAGCTGATGTAGTCTGTGCCTGAGAGTCTGCACTGTGTGATCAGGGCAGAAGATCCATGGGGGAGCACGCAGAGAGGGTACAACCACTGGAGATGCTGGGCTCCAGAGGCAGGAGGGCCAAATTTGCTTGCCACTGGGCACAGGCTGCCAAGGAGTCCAGACTGTGCCAACATGGCTGGAGAGGATTGAAGCCCCAGTGCTGCTGGAACATCTACAAGCTGCCATTGTGCCATCTCTACAGAGAGCACGCACAGTGTGGGTTGACGAGCATCTTCCCTCCCCGTGTGTCCCCCCCTAAAGTTTTTGCTTTTCCAGAATGGAAAGCAAGCAGTTGGCACGTTGCTTGCTCTGAGCTCATGGGTCTCCCTTTCCCTCTCAGCTCCTGCTCCAATGAGATCCTGGGCCTGAAGCTACCATCAGAGCCTGTGCTGAACGCCAACACGGTGTGCCTGACCCTGCCGGGGCTGACACGGCGGCAGCTGGAGGTGTGCGTGCGCCACCCTGATGTCACTGCCTCGGCCATCCAGGGCATACAGATTGCCATTCATGAATGTCAGCACCAATTCCGGGACCAGCGCTGGAACTGCTCTAGCCTCGAGACCAAGAACAAGATCCCCTATGAGAGCATCATCTTCAGCAGAGGTAAGGGCTTGACAGTGTGCCTTCTCTTCCTCTGCCCACCTACTGCTCTCAGGAGCCTTTATGGATTCCCCATGTGCCCCTGTACAGCTCTCTCCTGGCTCAGGGGACAGGGTAAACTCTTCAGCATCCCCATGGATGAAGACAGGCAGAACTTGAGAAACTTCAGGGTCTGTCAGACCAGGCAACATTGCACTATGGCAAAGCTATGCTCTTCTCCATGCATCTTTGTACCTACGAGCAGCCTCAGCTACTCCCAAGGCTCCTTCCAGGCCCCATTGCTTTCTGGCATCTTTTCCCCATGTGATGTAGGCTGGTGTTTGAAGTGATGCCATGGGTATGCAGCACAGTTTGTCGATCTGAAGGTGGATGCTGTGCTCTGAGTTTTGGTTTGGTGGATGCAGTGAGCATCATGGCTCATTCCTGCTCTGAGGGTGGTGTTTCAGTTCATCACAGTGAGCAGAAACACCCTTAGCTAATAGAATGTAATTCTGTGAACCCATCACTCTGGTGTCCTGCCTTTGTGTTTGCCTCACAGTTCACAGATCAGGGCTTTCTGTTTTGGGTGACCCTAGAACATGGTGGCACAGGAAAACAGGCTGTCCTGGAAAGTCACCTTTCCTCAGAACCTCCACCTGCACTGCTGAGAGGTCTCCCAGCCCTCCACAGGCTGTCAAGCCCTGGTGCCAGGGTATCCTCATCTCCCTCACAGGCACGGATGGCTGTGCCCATATCAGAGCCTTGGTGGTTGATTCTCCTTCTCTCAGGAGTGCGCTCGGAGAGGGGCTTTCCTGCACACTGCAGATCAGGATTGTGACCTGATGGAGCCTTCTGTAGGACTTGGATGTATCTTTTCACCTAAGTACCCTTCCTGAAGCACGGGCCTCAGCACATTTCAAAGTGCCTGTTGTCCCAGACAATGGACAGGAGAAGACAATATTATGCCAGTGGCAGGATGCTGAGGGCAGGCAAGGCGTCCAGCAAATAAGTGACTCCTCCAGATCCTGAGGAAGGTGAAAACTACCAAAGATGCAGCTTACCTACCCTTTTGGGACCCTTCTAGCTTGATGTCAAGCAAAGAAGTGCCTCCTTTCCCCTTTCCCCAAACATCCTTCCACATCCTGCAGCATCTCTGGTACTGTCAGTTGAGTCTCAGAGTAGAAATTGGCAGCTTGAGACATACATACCTCTGAGGAGATGTGGTTGCAGGAGCCTCCAGGCAGCTCTGAGTAGGTGGCTGGAGAGGGGAGTGCAGAAGCGTTTTGGTGCCAAGATTTCCCATGTGTCCAGATCAGATGGACAGAGCTTCACTGGAGGGGATGCTACCCTGCAGCATGTGTGGCATCAGGGCTGCAGTCCTGCTGCTGAGCAGCCATAACCTTTCTCAGCACACTGGTGCCTAGAGAAGGACAGGCTCTCTTCCCTCCATGAGCAGTACCCAGGTTAGGGCCTGGCAGGGAGGGTGGGGACTGTCAGCCTTGATAAGCATAAAGGTATTTCCAGGTCCTCTGAGGAATGTGGTTCAGTTGTTGTCTCTTTGGGCAGCAGGAGACACTGACTTACTGGCTCAAGTTGCTTGTACATCCAAGTGAGCTTACGTGCTCTGGGTCCCGTGAAATTGGGTGAGAAGCTTCATCTGCAGAGAGCATTGATCTTCTGTATCCCTCCCTCAGTTCCACCAGGTCTGGTGGTGGCTGGTGACTTGCAGCTCACTTGTGTCTCAGGTGGCACTGCATCCTTTCCTGCTCTCAGGGTTGTGACTGATGGGTGCAAGAACTCTCACAGTCCTTGAAGTCTTGCCCTGGTCCTGAGCTCTTGGGTATGGCTCAGTCCAGACTCCAAGCAATGGTGGCATCCCATTCCCTGGGACAAAGACCCAGCATTTAGCACTGGGGAAAGATAGAAATAGGCTGTAGTAGCAGAACACATTGGCACTCCTGTGTTGGCAGCAGAGGGTGCAGGATGAACCTGATCACCCAGGCCATCCTGTGCAGTTGCTCAGAACTGTTCTGGTGTGGAGCAAGCCTTGAGGATGGTGCTATGGCCCGGTTCCTGTTTACTTATGTCCCTCGATAACGGAGCTAGGGCTCTGAGCTCCATTTTGTAGCTGTTACAGACACAACCAGCAGAACAGGGATGCTGGGTGCATCTGCTGAGCCTGGAGCCAGAGGAGAGGCGGCGGTGGAAGTGAGGATTGCAGGGTCTGTGCGGCAGGCATTAATGCATCTGACCCCTGGGGATCGGGTCTCTGCTCTGTGCCCTGCCTCATCCTTGCCGTGCCTGGGAGTGCAACGTGCTTGCAGGATCATTGTTTGTAACCCGAAGTGACAGACCCCTTTAATCTTTCATTCCTTTTCCCACTTCTTTTGCCATCAGTTCAGCCGTGCGTGAATCTCACTTTAAATTATTTGTAGCTGGCTTCTCCCTCCTGCTCTCCTGCTTGTCTTTGCTCCCTACCTCTGCCCCATCCTCCTGCATCCCTTCTGTCTTCCCCATAAGCTGCCTGGGAAGCAGTGCTGGTGCCTGTCCCACACTCTGTCTAGCATCCAGACACTCGGTGGACCCAGGTGTGTTATCCCCTGGGGACAGAGCAGAGGACAGTAGCTTCTCATTAGCATAGCTGAGGACAGGGATGCTAACAGCAACCTGGGCAGAACACAGACTTGTCAGAGGTGGCAGGGAGATGCAGCTGTCCTGGGGGTGAAGGACACAGTAACTACGAGGCACAACAACAGGTTAGTGAAGAGTAAGCAGCAGGGAAGCCTGGGGATTTACCATCCATGCTCTTACAGACTCCATGTTCTTTTTCAGACACTTCATGGACTGTGAGTTTTTCAAGTTTGGTCTTCTGATGCTGCACCCTTATGGTGTCCCTTATACCTCTTGTCTCTACCACCATCAGCACCCCAGCCTGCCTCCCACCCCTTCCTGCAATTTTCCTTGATCCAAGTCCCATTCATGTGCATCCAGGTTCAGCATTGCAAATCCTCATCCTGTCTTCCCTGGCTGCTCAGCTGGTTGCCTACATCCTCACCACCCTCCTGCTCATTCCCTGGCACTATCACACCTACCAGCACCCTCCAGTCCTGCTCCTGGTCCCATTTGTCTCTGCAGTCACTCCCTCTCCCTCCATGTGCTAGTCTGGCCAACAGTGACATCTTCTCCTGGCTCCAGGGGCAGATGTGGTAGAATGAAGCAGTGAGGTGGGGGCAAGTGGCTGTGTCTTCATCAGTGATGGAGACAGGTCCCCTGCTCCTGCTCCAAATGTGAGCAGTGTAGTCATGTCCAGCTCTCTGGAGAGGGTGGTGGTGGGTCACTGAGCCCTTGTACTTGTCTGATACACATGCACTACCAGCAGGGCTGGGACTGTCCACCTGCTGGGCAGGGTTTCTCTGAGGGCAGAGTTTCTCTGAGGTATGGTAAGGGATTCCTCTTCCCTGAGCATTCCCCTCTGCTCATCCCAACTCCATCTATATGGAGCTCTGGCAGAAACAGAACCTCCACAGAGGGGCTGGATGTCATTCACGGCTCCTGAGGGTGCATGGCTGGAGGGCCCATGGCTCTGGAGTCTAGTATCCTTCAGTTCCTTCTACAACCTTTGGAGGGACAAGTGATAACTGTATGCCCTGTGCCCTCTTTAGAAGGTCTCCCTGGTGCCAAGTGAGCTATGTGGCCAAACGATTTCTTACAGCAGCGTGGAAGGAACTCCTTGCAAAGCTAGAAACACCAGGTGCTAGGGCCCATCCAGCTGCAAACCAGAGCCTGGGGAGGCTTTGCCATCTGCTGTAGGAGGCAGGTGCTGTTATGACTGTCCAGGGAATTGCTGCCAAGCTCAGGACCCCAGTGCCCAGCTTTTCAGACCTCAACACTCGGTCTGGCACCGCCGCAGCTGAGCAGCTGGCAGCATTTTCAATACTCCTAGGCAAGCCAAGTGCTTGACCCCACTGGCCCCAAAGTGCATGTGGGGGCTGCAGATGCTTGGCTGCATCCCTGGGGTTGCTCCCATCCCTTGGATGTGCCTCCATCCCCTGGATCTTTCCCAGCCAATGGGTGCAAGTGAGACCCTGATGCCAGGGCAGCATCTCCAGAGTTGTGGGGCTGAGCCCAGCTCCCTGTGGTCCTCCACAGAGTGGTGAGGGCTGACGGCTCAGAATGCCATGGGCGGACAGGGAGTGAGGGCTGCAGGCTGTCCCTGGCATGCTCATGAAGGTGCAGGGAGGCAAGTCAGGATCTGCAGGGAGGCATTTAGTGCCTGGCGCTGAGCCAGACCCTGGCAGGTTCACCTGCAGTTTAATTATGGAGAGGGAGCTGGGCTGGGGGAGAAGCAGCATGTTGGAACTGGCCATCTCTGCAGGCCTTGCGGGAGGTGGTGGGAGAAGCTTTCTTCCACCTTGCCAGCCAGTGGGGCCAGGGCAATGTGCCTGTGGCTCCTGGCAGCTGTCCCTTACTATTGGGGGTTACTGCCCATAAATGGGGCAGCTGAGCATCCCAGGGGTACTCCAGGGTGTGTCCTGACCAAGCTGTCCAGTTGGCTATCTCATTGCCACCCAGGTGCTGCAGTGGGGGTGCCACTGCCTGGGTGCAGTGATGAGCAATGGGAGGAAGGCTATGACTCCAGCTCTAGACCATGGAGCCTATAGCCACACCTGAACCAGCCCTATTGCTTTTATCCCACACCCACATCATCAGTGGAGAAACTGCAGCATCCATGGCAGAGCCAGTGACAGCTGGAAATTGGGGTCTGCCTCGTAGGTGCAATCTGGACAGGGAAAACTTTCTCCTGCTAAGAAAGCTGCTTTGGCATCTGACCTGGGGCTAAGATTTCAGATGCATCCTCCTTGCCTAACATGGTTCTTTACGTACATGGCCAGCTGGATGCTGGCAGTGATATCAGGGTAGTGTCCTCCATTCCCTCTTCCTTGCAGGATGCATTACTTCTCACACCTCCCACAACTACAGTCTCATCTGTGCTCTCTGGAGGGATCTGGTGACTCAAACATCATTGCTGAGGTGTTAGGTGGCTGGGGATACCCCTGAAGGGCTTGAGGCTGGTGCTGTGTGCTACACTCATCTGTTGTTCCTGGAAGCTCCTACCTTCACCAAGCCCATGAGGCTGCTGATTGTCATCCGCAGCCACATTGTTGCTGCTTTGCTGCAATGCTCTGGGCTTTGGCATTGCTGGGATACAGCCATGGTTAGATAGGGCCAAGACTTCCAGAGTGCTGGGATGTCAAGTCCTGTGGACCAGACTCATACAATCAGTGCATGGCTGGAGAACAGCAGAGGAAGGGGGAGGGCTGGGGATTGGCTCCGAAGGTTTCCCAGCTGTGAAGGGTAGCAAACGAACCTGACCTCTTTACCTGTAAGGAGACGGGCTTGCTAGACAGAATGGGTGGGGTAGAGCTTCTCTCTGGGCTCCAGAAGGGAACTTTAAGATGATGTTGCATGGAAAATAATGTGTTAGTCTGGGAAAAGAGAAAGAGGCCAACGGAAAGGCAGGGCCGAGACAAGAGTGTTCCACAAGTTAAGGGTTTGTTGCCACCATCCCAGGCACTGGCTGTGTGAGGAGCTGGGGAGTCAGTAGCAGGTCCCTGCTCTTAGGCTGTGCCCAGATTTGACTCATGAAGGGCTGGAGCTGACCCAGAGAACTGATATGAAGTGGATTTGGAGATTCTGGAGACCTTCCTATACCTCTTCTCCATCCTGCATCACTCACTTGGGGGCTGAAGTTCCCCAGTTTTGGACTGTCCTGCTCTAGCAATGATTTGGGTGTGTTGCAGGTGCTGCCTGCCAGCGCACTCCCCGAGGAGGCTGTGCCACGTATGCACCAGCAGCCCCATTACCTGCCTGCTGAAAAATGTTGTTCAACTTGTGCATGGAAAGATGCAGGCTGAGAGCAAGCTTGTCCCACACTGAGGGGAAGCTGGGAGAGGCTCCTGCTGGCTTTTAAGCAGTGCCTCGTTAATTTTTTAAATGCAGCAGTGTCAAATTAACACACAAAAGAGCAGCATGACTTTAAATGCAGGTTTCCTAGCTGCGTTTCATTTTCCTTTAATAAGATCATAGCATTTGCTCAGCGGGTGGCAGCGAACCACCGAGGAGACATCTGTGACGGAGAGCATCGCCAGTTGCTGGTGACAGCGTTGGGGAGTGGTTGTGCTCTCACCTCTTGTGACTTTGCAGCACAGTCAGGGAGCTGGTAGAGCCCCTGCCTGAGATCTGTGCTTTGGAGTGCTCTCTCAAGCTCCCTCAGTTTGATGGCATGGATCTGCTGGAACAAACATGCTAAAACCTCTCATCTACTCAGCTGAAGCAGTCTAAGCTGATCAAGCTGCTCTTGTCCAATGGAGGGAGAGATGCTGGTGAACTCCAACTATTTATTTATTCATGCATGAAGCCACAGCGCAAAATCTGGCTTTCCCTCCTTCTCTTCCTCATGCTGGGGCTGGTCACTGTGCACTGAAGCAAAGGGCGCTGCAGGCTCCCTGCTTGACTGAAGAACCACAAATGGAAGTATTTGCATTTAAAATAAAATAGAAGTTCCCAGGTAGGGGAGGCTCTTTGCCTGGTTGCAGGGAATCCAAGCAGCCTTTGGGCAGACCTCACTCACAGCCCTATGGAGGGCTGTGGGACCCTGCTGTGGGACCCATCCCTGTCCCCACCCCACCCCACCTCCAGCTAATGACACTTGCGGATGTCCTCGCTCCCTGGTGTTTAATGACAACCAGCTGCTGGCCCTGGCAGTACTTGGTGTGGTCACAGCATGCTTTAACTGGGGATGTTTGATTTTTCCAGTACAGTGTCACATTTAGAGCTTCTTGTGGGAACTGGCGGGGCTCAGGGAGGGATGGGGCATATTGGCAGATGGATGGGGCTGGACAGACAGTGCTGTCTGCCCCTGTTACTGCCTGATTCTGTACTCGATGAATAAGCAGGAATGGCTGGTTCCTCCATTGAAGTATTTCTCAGACAGCATTATATTCAGTATAGTGGGAAGCTCTGAGTGAAGGAGGAAGGAGACCCTACCTTTCCCATAATGTCTTTCCCATAATGCGGATGCCAGAGCAATGCCATGTTGGCGTCTCCCAGAGTTATGTTGAGACCAGGGTGATGGTGATAGCTGGGTTCCTGGCCAGGGCGAGGCTGGACTTCAGGGCACCCATGTGTTCTTGTGAGAATGGGACTGGAGAGCATTGAGTGAGGTGCATTGAGTGATGCTCATGGTGCATTAGGACAAGACAAAGCACAAACTGAACCTCCCACTCCTTACACCCAGGCATGATGCCGGGCTCATCCAACTGTCTCCAAGGGTCCCACCACCTAGCCTGAGCTCTGCTCTCTCCTTCCTCGCAGGCTTTCGGGAGAGCGCCTTTGCTTACGCCATTGCGGCAGCTGGCGTGGTGCATGCCGTCTCCAACGCCTGTGCCCTTGGCAAGCTGCAGGCCTGCGGCTGTGACCAGAAGCGCCGGGGTGATGAGGAGGCTTTTCGACGCAAGCTGCATCGTCTTCAGCTGGAGGCTATGAACCGCGGCAAAGGCATGGTGCACGGTGTGCACATGGAGCACATGCCGGCTGAGACCCCTGGCCTCCAGGACTCCTGGGAATGGGGAGGGTGTAGCCCTGATGTGGACTATGGGGAGAAGTTTTCCAAGGATTTCCTTGATTCCCGGGAAACCTACAGGGACATCCACTCCCGGATGAGGCTGCACAACAACCGTGTGGGCCGGCAGGTGAGAGGGGTCATGGGCAGGGGTCTGGGGTGGTGAGAGCAGGGACCTTTGCGAGAGGCCTGTGAGTGACTCATGCTGCCTGTGGTGGCACATGCGTGTGAGGCTGGGAATACCCTCAATGCCTACCATCTCCCCGGTTTTGCCTGGGGCAAAGGCAGGGGCACAGCTCTGCTGCTGAGCATCTCTTCTAGGAGGGCCTCTCCCAGTATTGCTGCTGTCCCCCTGCCACTGGCCACTGTCACCTGCTTGGGCTGCAGTGGTGCTACAGGGGTGGTACAGCAATATGTCCAGCTCTGAACAGGGACTGAGTGAACTGGTGTCAGGCAACTGTAGTGGGAAAAAACTAGAGACAGAGAGGACAAAGTCACTGGCATGATGTGACACAACATGATCGGGCACAGCACCGGCTCCACAGCACCCAGATACAGCTCTGCCTCCAGAGAGGGAGTTGATGCCTTGAGGAAGCAGATGTGAGCGTGACTGAACCAGACAATGGGCTCCTGTGGCAGCTGGAAAGTGCAGCATCCTCAGGTGCTGCGGAGCTCAGACCACCTGTGACAGCCCACATCCTGTCCTCTACCTCTGAGGGGGTACTGGAGCCTGTCCAGGCATGCAGAGCAACCTCCCCATTCTCATGATGTCAGGTCTCTTTAAAGGTGCCAGTTAGTACTGTCTGGAAGCTTTGTGTTTAGAAGCAACCTGACTTTGGATACCAGCAGCACTCAGGCAGGAGGGGTAGAAAGGCTGCAGCACTTCACTGCTACCCCATCCCATGTATCTAATGGGGCATTTTTCCTCAAACCCCCAGCCACACACTACCAGGGCAGCACAGGGGTGTATGTAGTGGCTGTGGGAAAAAGTAATTAAAGATCAGAATTCCACAAGGAGTGTTTCCTGATATGGCTCAGACATTTAGATGTCCCTCTTAATTTGTGCATGTTTAAAGGCAGCTATGAGATGGGGGTGCTGAAGAGCAGGGCTTTGATGTGTGCCCTTCCCTGGTGCTGGAGATGAGCTTTACTGCCTCCCCAAACTGTCTCAGTTTGGCCAACCTGTAAATGCCTGGGGAAAGCCAGAGCTTTTTGCTTCTTTGGCCTTGCTTGCATGTGGTGGAGAATCATCCAATGTCCAACAGTGAAATCCTCGTCAGGCTGCTCTGCCCTGAGCCAGGCAAGACCCTCATACCAGTTCTGTCTGCAGGGCTCACCCTGGCTCCTCTTCAACTCTTTATCCCTCAAATCACTGAGACCCTTGGCAGTGCTCAGAAATTTGGAGGTCGTATTGCCCATTTTCCAAAGGAAGCCTCACAGCCTCCTGCAGAAGGAGGGAAAGGTGAGAGAGGAATATCTGCTTTGTTGAGGATGTCACCATGTGGTGCCTGTGGGACCCAACAACAGCTAAAATGCATGGGGTCTTGTCCCCAAGGGCAGGCAGGCACAGGACTGGCAATGTCAGCTCTTGGGGCTTCAGAGACAAGAGCTTGACTGATGGAAGAAGCCTAGGAGCTGAGAAGGACAACAGGATAAAGGAATGGATGATACCACTACTGGTGGGGAAGCAATAGTTGGACAGTCTGTCCAGCTCAGGGACCCTGTTGAAATGAAGATATGAGCCCATGTGTGGGTGAAGTTGTGGTGGTAGTCAGTGCCATACAGTGAAGCAAGGAGATGATACTGTGCCTGGTTTGTGCCTGTTGGTGCCGTGCTTTCTGCTGGAGCTGGGCCTGGCCATACATGCTGCCTGGGGATGGGTTTTCCATCTCTCTGCCTGCTCTGTTACCAACGCCTTGAGCTCCACATCTGCCCAAGTCCTCCTCACTCATCATCTTTTTGATGTAATAAGAGGCAATCTGCTGGGATTTCCCAAGAAAGGAGTGTCTGTACTGGATGCAGCAGCTCTGTGGTCCTGCCTTCCAAGACACAAGGCTTGAACCCCTTGAACAGAATGGTGATGTGGACATGTATACCTGACCATGTGGTATCCCTCTCCATGCAGAGAGCAGCTGCAGCACTCAGAGCTCTCCAGAATCCTCTCCATAGTTCCTGTGTGTTCTGAGAGGATTCTTTGCATGGCTAAGCTGGGCTTGCAACTCAGAGCCTGCAATGCCAAGGGTGAGGTGACAATTCCACCAATGGCCACATCGGGGAAGTAAAGGCTGTGGGTTTCTGTAGTGTAGTGGTTATCACATTCGCGTGACACGTGGAAGGTCCCTGGTTCGAAACCAGGCCGAAACACGTGGGTGGTGGGTTTTTTTTTTT
>VWYK01094856.1:71978-104579 GCA_013399775.1 Semnornis frantzii
TTTTGCATCCACCTATAAAGCTAGGATGGATATTGCAGCTTCAGAGGATGTGCAGCATCCTCCAGTGGTGGCGGTGGTCACCTTGGTCTTGAGTTGAGTGTCCTGCATCCCTAGGAGGGAGCAAGTTCCCCAAGTGAGGAGTAGCAGGAACGAGCAAGAAGCTTTGTAGATCCTCCTAAACCACCAGAGCAGTGAGCAGCAGAGGATGAAAGGCAGCCAAGAACTACCCATTACCCTCACAACAAAGGCCTACGATAAAGCTCTTATGAGCTTGTCTGGGAGGAGCTGGGAATGTGCGAGAGAAAGCACCAACGAGTCCAGGCATGTGCCGAACCTGGGTGTCTGTGAGACAGGAAGAACGTGGCCAGGTGGGGGTGCATGGAAGATATCTCATGGCAAAACCATGGGGCTGAGGCTCAAATGGGTGTTTCTTGTGTCTCTTTGCTCTGGCAGGGTTCTGTCCCCACTGAACTGCCTGTGCAGGGAGAAAACATGCCATCTTGGGGCAAGGATGGATGGATACTACAGGCCTGGAGCTCAGGATGCTCAATGGTGATGGCTTGGATGATGGAGATGGCACACACACAACGCTGTCTTCTCCAGAAAGCTCTTGTCCAGCTGTCAGGCCACTGTTCCCTCCATTCAGGCAGTGACCATCCCAGCCGCAGCCTTACGTACAGATTTTCCCATGTCCAGCCAAAGGAACAGGGAGGGGATATGGGAAAGGATGGGGTCCTGATGCCAATGTGTTCCCGTGGATGGTGGCAAGCAGCTGGTGTTCCCAGCCGGCACACCCAGGGCATGGCTGAGAGGCTGGGCAGCTCATTACCTCTGAGATGGAGGCTGTTCCCGGCAGGAGACAGGACTCTTAGCAGGATGAAAGCCAAACTCCACCCCAACCCAGACCTCTCCACTGTGTGCCCCATGCTCCAGGCATGTTTCCCTGACCTGCCTTCATTACCATAACTGCATAGCAACAGGGAGATTTACTCAAAAACAAGAAAACAAGAAGTAAAAACTACCTGCTTCTACCAAAACCAGGCATTTCTTGGATACATGTTCCTCCATGGAGAGGACAGGAGCAGGCAGAACATGTCATGTATGAAGCAGGTGGCCAGGCAGGTGTCATCATAGGACAGGAACTTGTGCAGCTCCACATGAGCCCCACAGCATGGCCTGGATGAGAGATCAGTCTGCAATAGTCTTTGCAAACCCCAGCCCAGCTCCTGGCAGGGCTTAGGTGTCCCAAAGGGAAGGGTACTTACTGGAGCCTATGGGAACACATGGCCCATCAGGGAATCCCTGTTTGGACAGAGCAGAGGAAGCTATAAACTGCCTCCTCCCAGGATATGTGGCCACTTGGTGACTGGAGGTTGCTGGGCATGAGCTGTTTCTCTTGCTGTGGCAGCAGCATCATCCCATGCAGGGACAGGGGATATAGGGGGACTCCAGTATACAGCTTAGGGACTCAACAGAGTTGTCCTGAGAGCTTAAGGTCCTCCTCGCCCCAACACTGTCCTCCGACTCTACACGAACCACATTCAGAGGCCAGCCCAAACCACAGACCATGCACCCTGACCTTGTGGAGCATAGACATGTGGAGGCTTCTCTGCGGCCTTGCAAAACCACAACTCAGGGCTGTGCTCATCCTGATCCCTGCTTGAAATTCAAGTTATGGTGGGAGGCAGTGCCTCAGCCTCCCCAAAGCTGCACCCGGGGCTTCCGTGAGAAAGCAGGAAAGGGCTCGAAGTGGAGCTGCTCCCATGATTCCCAGAGCTTGGGCTTTATGGAGGGAGAAAGCACCACTCCCTCTTATTCTGCTTTCAGTGCTCCTGTGCTAAGGGGTTCCAAGAAGACTGCAAAGATGTAGCCTTGCTAGCTTTTAAATGGGCTCCGTGGTGAGGTTGATGCTGATGGAGCCATGTAGAAGTGGAAGGTGAGATCCAGGCTCCTTCTCCCTGTGGTTAGGCAGCTCATGCTCTTCTTTGGGTGCTGATCCCTTTCTAGAGTACAAAAACCAGTTGATACTGCCAGGATGGGAAGGGACAGGGTGTGGGATGTGGGTGACACTGAGCGCAGCAACAGGCTTTGCAGCTCTAGGGCTTTGATGGGTGCTCCTGCCAGCCCTTGGTGTTTACACAGTGCCAATACACAGAGAACTCCATGATGATTTCTCTGGCCCACAGAAATTACTTCTTCCATGCTTAACCTCTCTGTCTTTCTCTCCCTGCCCAGGTGGTAATGGACAACATGAGGAGGAAGTGCAAATGTCACGGTACCTCAGGGAGCTGCCAGCTGAAGACGTGCTGGCAGGTGACACCTGAGTTTCGCCTGGTGGGATCCCTGCTCAAGGACCGCTTCTATGGGGCCACCCTCATCCGGCCCCACAACCGCAACGCTGGGCAGCTGGAGCCAGGCCACGCTCGGCACCGCCGCCGGGCTGGCATCAGCGAGCTGGTTTACTTTGAGAAGTCACCTGACTTCTGCGAGCGAGAACCGGCCCTGGACTCCTTGGGCACCCAAGGGCGTCTGTGCAACAAGACCAGCCCGGGCATGGACAATTGCGAGAGCCTGTGCTGCGGCCGTGGGCACAACATCCTGCGGCAGACACGCAGCGAGCGCTGCAACTGCAAGTTCCACTGGTGCTGCTTTGTGGCCTGTGAGGAGTGCCGCATCACTGAGTGGGTCAGCGTCTGCAAGTAGCTGGGTAGGGATGGGTGCCCACCCCAGGGTGCCACGGACACATACGCCTGCCCACACTGGGGGAGGGAGACAGGGATCGGCACTGAGGGGGAGATGGAGCTGTGGTACCCACTTCCCTCTGCTCTAAGTGGAGCAAAAGAGGAGATACTTGGCACCCTCTGAAATCAGCACTTTGTCGTCACCTGGGGAGGGTAGGGCTGCCCACTGCCTGCTGCCTGCCTGGCCTCACACAAGAGCACCAAGGCTCCCAGCCCCGGGGAGCGCATGGCCATGCTGTACAGACCGCCAACACCAGCACTACTTGAGGGGGGCGGAGGGTGGGCACAGGGTGAGGGAGCACCCACTGGCACCCAGTGGGACAGCATGGGGTGGGTTGGGGAACAGCAGGGCATGGGGAGGCCAGGATGGGAGGGAAGGGTGGGGACATGCACTGGCACAGTGCACAGGTTCCTCTGACCATGTGTGAGGCTGTGCTCTGAGGTGGATGGGGATGGAGCATCCCACTGGATGGAGAGGGCGCACAGCTCCCCAGGCTGGGACTCACCTGTGCCGCAGCAGAGCTTGGGCTGTAGTATTGTGGCTGGAGGGGAGGGTGCCCGGGGATGTGCTGTGTGTGTGCCTGTGTTATTGTATGGTAAGTTATTTTCTGATTGTGAATAAAAGTGGATTGGAGACAGCAAGGGGTATGTTAGGTTCAGCACCCTGCTCTTCCTGCTGCCTGGGGCTCTTTCACTCCTGCAGGGTACAAGAAGGCTGGAGGGTGACCCTCAGTACTGGCTGTCTACTTATGCAAGACTTTCTCCCTATTGCTCTTTCGCTATCCCATAATAACAGTCCTAGAAGCTGTTTTCAGACTAGCAGGAGGTAGGAACCTTACTGTGGGCCCCCCAGACACTTGTAAGTGGCTGCTTGAGGCTTCTGCCCAACCAGGTGCATGCTGGACCCCATCCGTCCTGTGGGAATCCTGGCCGTTGGCCCCATGCCCATGGCCATACTGAGTCTCAGGGCTGTGTCACTGCCTCCCACGCTCCTGGGGTGGGATGGTGAGACTGGAGAGCAAGGAGAGGGGAAGGCAGCAAGGACAGAACAGGTGCAGGGGGTCAACATGCAGCACCTGACTGTTGTGGCAGGGAAGGCACCCATCTGGCTGCAGCAGCCTGCCGCGGGGGGCCAGGCAGTGAATCATGCTGCTGGTAATCAGGCTGATAACTTCCCTGCTCCTCCCATGGCTCTGCGCCCCTTGAGGCTACACTAAAAAAACGGGAAAAAAGGGGGGAAAAAAAAAAAAAGTAAATCGAGGAGGAAAATACCAGACTGGAAGGAAGCAAATGCCCTAGGCTCAGTGGGGAGCGGCCCACATTCTTGTTTCATAATGCTCCTGCAGGCAGTGGGGAGCTGCAGCAGCTGGGATGGATGTTCTGCCCTTCATCACCCCAAATGGGATTGGGGTCCTTGCTCCTGGAGCCAACTGTGTTTTAAGGGTTGAGGAGAAGAGGAGGATGCCAGAGGTGCCGGAGGTGCCAGAGGGAAGTGTGAGAGATCCTGTAACCTTGTGGCACCTGTGTGACTCCTTTGGCCAGCGAGGACAGCAGAACATGAGGCCACCACACTGGCTCCCAGCAGCAGAGACCTGGGACCAGTGACCTTGTGGAGCAGGGTCTCTGCTCAGGGCTCAGACCACCCAAGCCCACTCTGTGGGGCATGATAGAAGCAGTGTTTCAGTGGGGTGTGTTTCCTCTGGCAGGGCATGCTCCAGCTTTTCCTCTCCTGAGGTCCCTAATCCCAGGCTACCTGTGCTTTGAGGTCTGTGGTAATGGGTTGGACTTGATGATCTTTGAGGTCTCTTCCAACCTTGGCGATACTGTGATACTGCAGCATCTGGATTTTGGCACCTTTCCTGCCCTGGCCAGGCAGAGCTGAGGAGGAAGGCCAGGTGGGGATAGGGTGTGTTTGATGATGCAGAGAAGGGGAGAAGTCCCCACAAGCACATCGTGGGGCACCCCACAGTGAGATACTAAGCTCTGAGCATCATGGGGCTGCAAGTACTACAGTTTGCTCTTCTCTTGCTTCCTTGTTCTGGGAACACTGTGTTGTGAAATGGCACACTGGTCGTGCCAGCACGGCAAGGGTGAAACTTGGCTAGTGAGCCTGGCAAGCACAGTGCCTGGTGGTGTTTGGTTCTGCAGAGACCCTGTCTGAGGTTGGGACTCTAGAACATTCAGTAGAAAGGATAAAAGGTTTACTTGAATTTGATGGGTTTGAGTGGCATGGTCAGGGCACAAGTGCTGTGCTGCAGTGTGCTTTGAGCTGCAGGCAGCACTCTGGGTGCAGGCAACTCCAGGGCACAGGCTTGGGCACAGGATCTCATTCCCTCCTGGTGCCAGATGGCTGCCAATTCAATACCAGCCTTCAGGATCTGCTCTGTGGCTTCCCTCACTTAGTATCTCACAGCCACAGGTAAGACACCAGTGTGCCTGTGGTTGCAAACAGAATGTCCCTATGCTTCCCTAACTGGGAACTCGCCACTAGGCAGACATTTAAACAACCACACTGCTGGGCACAGAATGTGCAGGACACCTCTCTCCTCATGGCCACTGCTGAGGCTGCAGAGTCAGTTGATCTTGAGGTCTGGGATCCCCAGAATCTGGGCATTTGAAACCTCTCCTCTTCTGTAAGCCTGAGCGCAGCTTCCCTAACCCACAGATAGGATCTACCCGAGTCCCACCAGAATCATGTTTCCTCCCATGGATGGACTATCTGAGCCTGCTGAGGTGCTCCAGCCTTACGTTTTTTAGTGCATAGTAGGGCTGGGCCAAAATGGGAAGGTTCAGGGTGCTTCGCTCAAGAGAGAGAGAAATGACCGTTAGGGTACAAGTGTCTAGGCAGATGATGGACCTGGTTTCCAGCAGAGGGGTTCAGATTTTCCCAAGTCTCTCCCACCATCTCCCCACAGAGGGAAATTATGAAGGAAGTTCCAAAATTGAAAAAGAAATGGCCATTTGTTTCATCTGCATGTCAGGAAAAGGGCAGTGAGGGCTTCTAAAGATGGCAGCAAGTCCATTCCAGCAAATCCAGGTGGAACTTACCCCAGTTTCATCAAGTAGTTGGCCAAAGGACTAAAGATTCCTCCATCCCCTTGGGTCCCTGCTACAGGAGGGATTGCCAGCCTGGTGGCTCTGCTAGGGCCATGTGAAGTCCAGTGGTTGTCTCAAAAGTTTGAACTTTCCAGCCCCAGGAGCAGGAGAGCTTCATAGCCTCTTCCACTAACCAGCAGTAAATCTCATTTCTTGTCCCGGTGGTTGTGGAAATCAATACGAAAACCTGACCGAAGTGCAGCTGCCAAAAAGGCGGTAGAGATACCTGAGCTGGCCTGATTGGTTTGCACTTCTGCTAGGACTGAAGCCAAATGTGTGGTTGTCCAGATATGGATACACCAGTCTGGTGCTCTCTCAGACTCTGGCCTTGGGTTCATCAACGGACACAATGTGGAAGAGCCAAGGCGACAGCAGCTTCCTTCCAGCACAGTATGCCGCTGGGCCTTTTCTCCTCTCACCCAAAGCCCCAGCATATCTCCTCTCTGGAAAGCTCCAACAAGGGTGGGGAAGGTCTCTGGGGGTGGCAGGAGGGGAGTGGGGGGGCTGGGACTTTCCCCAGGAGATCACAGGAGGAACTTTGGCTGGAGGGTGGGGGGAACTGGTGAGGAGTTGCTACTTCATGCCCCAGCGAGCCATGAGTAACTCCTTTGGTATTTCTTCCTCGCACAGAACAGTCATCAGAGCCAGATTCTGCCTGGGGGAATCGCTATATGGGAACGCCCAGCCTCATCCAAATTCCATTCCTGCTCCCAGCAGAGCCGACATGAAACACAGACACAAGGGGATGGTTCCCTGGTAGCCTCAAGATTGTCCCATCCTACCCACTGGTGTGACATGATCATGGACTTGGCCAGGGCTGGCAATGCTGGTTGGCAGAACCTGGTGCATTGCTGACCCACAGAAGCAGTCAGGTGCACCTGGGCTCCTGGAAGTCACTGGAGAGCAAAGCCTCATTGCACCTCCTGATCCAAGAGAAGCAAATGGCAGACCCTTCCTTGCCTTGCTCTGGGAAGCTGGCCTTCATGATTTCTTCGGTTGAGAACAGGTGGCCATAGCTTGAGATTCTTCCTGAGAGCCTGGCTGGCAATATGCTGCAGTCTGAGATGCAGAGGGGTGCTCCAAGGCTTTCCTGAAGTTCATCCCCAACATGTCATGCTTAGTACCAACACCCATGCAACGCGCCCCCAGCGCCCCCCCCCCCCCCCCCCAAAAAAAAAAAAAAAAATAATTAAAAAATAGTTTGGCCCTAACTGACCTGCTTGGCAAGACAAGGTACGCACAGCAGGGCAGCAGCTGGCTCAGGAGAGGAACTTGGGAGCCCTGTGCTCCCCTCACCAGGCCCAGTGTGTGCACATCACCTCCTGGCACAGCATCCTGGTGATACTGCCCTCCATGATGTGAGGTGGGTCACCTACCTGGTGAAGAGGCTGTAGCCCACTTTGGTGAGCTCATTGAATGACCAAACATCCCAGCAGCAGCCCAACTCCACAGGAGTGACCTCACTGTCTGGGAAGAGTGCAGTTTCCTTGTGCTTGGAGCCTTTAGTGAGCCATAGCTAGGAATCCCTGGATGCAGGGCTGGCACGTGCCTGCAGAAGGGACAGCAGTGTCTGCAAACAGGTAGGATGTAGAATGGAGAGCAGCAGCAGGGCTTTGGCCAAAGGCTGTGATAGAACCAGGAGGGTAAGTTAGTAAAAGCTACTGGGGAAGGTTGGACAAGTGTTGGAAAGGTAGGAGCAAGCTAGGAGCAAAGTTCGGGGTGCACTGAGCTACTTAGGCAGAAGAGCTGAGCAGTGGCAGTGGGTGCAGAAGAGCCAGGGTATGGAGTCACTGGTGTAGCAGCAGGGTGGGAGACATGAAAAAAGAGGCTGATAGTGTGTCTGGAAAGGGAGTGACATGGAGGATTTCCACAACTCAAGACTCCAATGGCTGAGATCCCCAACAAGCAGATGTGTACCGAGTCTCCCCAGGGAGCCCGTGAATTTTTAGATGACCTTGCCCATGATGCTGCAATGCCTATGAGTAGGTTTGGACCCAAATATTCTTTGCTCTCTCAGGCCTGCCTGTGGTCCCTCACCCCAGGAAACACCAGGGACACTCCAGACCTCTCAAAGAACACTCAAGCACACTAGTCCATGGCACAGGTCTGTGACACATGAGAATAGAGCACCCACCAATTTCCTTTGTCCCTTGACCAAAGACCTTTGACAGGGAGTGCCCAACCCTGGCTGGTGCATGAATGGGTGCCTTCCCTCTGTGCCCCAGCTGGAGCTAAAGAAGAGGAAGGTGAGTGTCAGCAACAGGGAAGGGCATTGACGTCCACCAGCATTCCTAGCTTGCTGCTTCCTCGAGGCATATGGAGAAGGCAAGCGGATGCCTGGCTGCGACAGCACAGGGCACAGGTGGAGTGGGGGATGGCCCTAGAAGCGGTCTGATTGGGACGACAGGACCAGTGGGAGAAAGGAGGAAAAGCTTTTTGAACACAGACAGACAACACCTGGGGGGACCTCGTGCCACGTCTGTCCTTCCCCTCCGTGGCAGTGGTAGGTTTTGGGCTGGAGAGGCAGCCAGCGTGGGGCAGGAGAGCAGTGCAGAGAAGGCGGGAGCAGGCGGCTGCAGGTCGGGGGATGAAAGCGCAGGGTCCTGGATGGGGGGTGACAGGAGCGGTGCAGAGGCAGCCAGCACATCCAGGTGCAGTGGGAAGGGCTGAGGGGAAGGCAGGGAAAAGAGGCCAAGTGCAAAGAGAGCAAAGGCAGTGGAGGAAAAACGAGCATGGCCAGAGAGGCAGACATGAAAGGGGGAGCGAGGCAAGGGAGAGATGAAAGGGCCATGGCGCGGGTGCTCCTGCCTCCTCCCCAGGCTCCCGGGGCTCTGTAATCCCCGCGGAGCTGGCTCCTCTCATGTGGTGGCCCGCAGCTGTGTGCGGTCGGTTCAGCCCCACCGCTCCGCACTGGGACTTTCCAAGAGGGGGAGAAACCCAACACACAACACATGACTTAACCAGCGCCTGCCAGGCCCCAGCACACTCAGGGTCCAGGGGCACCCCAGGATGCTGCAGCCCATCGGGGCCAGGGCCAGCCAGCAGGCACAGTCCTTTTTGCTCGGGGGAGAGGTGAAAGGCCCAGGGCAGGGTGAAAGGGGTAATGAGCCCAGCTGGTCGGCTGGCAGAGTTCCGAAGTTACACATATCTGCAAGAGTCCTGCCGAGCAAGAGATCAAACAGCACCCGTGGCAGCAGAGTGTTGGCCCCTTAGGGGCATTCTCTAAGGGCATGAAGGTGAAGTGGTGCAGGGGCCATATGGGCTCTGTTACTCTCCTTGCCCCATTGTGTGCTGTAGCCCCCTCCCGCCTGCTGGGATTGGCTCTGGATACCAGGGATGCAGCAGGACTTGGCAGACAAAGTTGTCATTCATCCTGATAGGTCACTGGGTCACTTATTTTACTGCTTAAAAGCAAAGCAAGAATGCAGGCCATGCTGGATACCGAAGTGGCACTTCCAAGGCACTTGTGACTTGAGATTTCTCCTGGCTCAGCTTTCCCATGGCAGATTACCTTGCTACTAGATAAATGTCTTGTTCACCACTGCTGACTTCAGGGATGTTCAGCCTGGAGAAAAGAAGGCTCTGAGGAGACTTTCACAACAGCCTTCCAGTACCTGAAGGGGGCCTACAAGAAAGCTGATAAGGGACTTTTCACAAGGGTTTGTTGTGATAGGATGGGAGGGAATGGATTTAAGCTTTAGGAGGGTAACTTTAAACTGGATATTTGAATGAAATTCTTTACAGTAAAGGTGGTAAGACACTTGAACATGCTGCCTAGGGAGATTATGGATGCTGTCTCCCCTCTGAAGATGTTCAGGGCCAGGTTGGATGAGGCCTTGACCAGCTTGGTCTAGTGAAAGGTGTCCCTGCCAATGGCACAGGGGTTGGAACTAGATGACCTTTAAGTTCCCTTCCAAACCAAATCGTTCTACCATTCTATGATTCTGTGATGCTGCACTCTGCCGGCATGCTGGCAGCATCTTCTCAGTCTTGAGATAGATGGAGCAGCAGAGCATCATGGGGGGTCCCCAATGTGTCTCTCTTCCTCATCATCTCATTTTTGCCTGTGCCAACCTTCTCTTGTGTGCCTATGTGAACCTGCTGTATTCATCTAGAAATGAATCTGACTGAGCTTGAACAACACCAGAAGCTACCTTTGCCCTCCTGTCTCAGGGCTTTTTTCCCTCCTCAACACCATTTTTAGGGCAAAAGATGAGTGCCTGGCAGCATTGCCAGAGAGCTACTGCAAGCCCCTGATGAGAGCATGGTTCTGCAGGGTTTTCCCTGATCCACAGTCCCTGCCACTGTCATGTTTGATTCCTGCTCTGCACCAGACCAGGAAGGGTCACACCATCTTCAGCCATATGCACAAGAAAGAAAGTGTGCAGCCACCCCAGAGTGCTCCCTAGACCTGCACAGTAGCCCTGATGCTCTTGGGAGCATCTCCCTGTGCCAACTAGGAGCACTGCCTCCATGGCCATAGTGGGCACTTGCCGAGATGAAGATGTGATGATGGTGCTGCAGTGAGGAAGAGACCAGTGCACTTAGGGAGTGGTCATCCGCAGGTCCTCATTCCTTCTGGTATGGGGCAGCCCTCCCCAAAAGAATGCTCCATCATAGATGAAGCTGCAGGGAGGGGGAGCACATGCCAAGTGCCATGACATGAAGTCATGACAGGGCACACTCCACCAGATCATGAATACCTGTCCTAGGTGGTTAGAGGCACCCAAAGTGTGTATGTGTGGCACAGAAGCACACACCTTGTCGAGTCTGGATACTGATGCTCTTCCTGCCCCTCACCAGAGACCCAGTTCCCCATCACAGTCTGTATGTAGCATGCAGGCCTTGTCACAGGGGAGTACCTTTTTTCTTTCTGGCAAAGGGGTGTGAAGGGGCATGGCCTGAGGCTGAGGATGGGCTGGGTGTCTTTGCTGGGTCCCTCCAGCCTTAGCATCACTGCTTGAATGAATTGCTGAGGGAGCTGCAGCATCAGGAAGCAGGAGATATGCAAGGAAGTGAAAGAATCAAAAGCACAAGTAGTGGTGCCTAGTGACTTGCTCTCATTTGCTGCTTGCATGGACACAGGCAGCATGACTGTCACGTGCATGGGGACATGGCCATGTGAGCTTCATCTCTTCTACTCACTCACAGCTCACTGTGACCCTGCTGCTCAGGACAGGCTGCACCCCTCTACCACTCGGTTGATCACACTGCCAGCACCAGACCAGGAACACGTGTCACCCCAAGAGGCCCCTGGACTCTTTCCTCGCTCACTCTCTTAACTCAGGTACTGATGCACATATCCCTGCAGGCATCCTAAAGGGCTGGCTCCAAGCAGAGAATGAGTAAAAATGAAAAAGCCAAACTCTCCAGCTGTTTGCAAAAGCTGCCTAAAACCAAGCATGTATCACATGAGGAGTTTGTCAGTGCCAAGCCTTTGCCACGATCAGCTAGGATAAATACCTGCTGAAGGATGAGACTTTTTCTGAGTAGCATCTTGGAGCAAAGACAGGTCTAACTGATGTTGGTAGCCCTGTGTTGGCTAAAGATGTGCTCCAGACTGCTATGTTTCTCCTGGGAGCTGAGGGCTGGGACTTCAAGCTCCATCCATTTGGGCTACCAATGAGGCATACTTCCAGCATCGGGAATGCTGGAGTGCTTTTGTCCAGGACTCAGGAGTTTGCAGTGCTGGAGGGATTTGAGCCAAATGAGGCAGTAACCTTGGATGACACCTCTTCTCAGGAGGTGGTGACTGTGACCGAAGAGATGTAAAATTAGTAGAAGACTAATTCCTCCAGATGTAGGACCCAGTGCAAACCCAAGGCTGTGAAGACGAAGGGAGCAGCACTGTGGTTGCCCCCCTCGCATTGCTCCCCAACACACACTGCCTGGCCAGCCTTACAAGGAAAAGCAAATCTGTGCTGTTGTGGTGTGTCATACTCACTATTAATGAGTGCAGAAGACTGTGGTGAGATGGAGTGTCCTGGACTGGCTTTGATGCGGCTGCCTGATAAAATCCCTCTTCAGAGGTCCCTGGGCAGCAGCCGTGGCTGTGGGGCAGATATCCCATATAGTGCTAGGGCTCCCCTTCAAGTGGTGTGGGTCAGGCTGAATGAAGAGCCTGGCAGCAATAGGAAACCCAGGATGTGCTGGATGTTAAGCAGTTTTTCCTCTAGAAGCAGTTTGCAACCAGCAGCTCAGCCCTGCAACGTGCCTGCAAGATGGATGCTGTAAGCTCTGGTGCCAGCACACAGGAAGTCCTGTGTATAATGCAGAAAAAAGCAGCCAGGTTGGGAATAGGACCCTGAAATCCCATTCCTGGTGCCACCTCCATGTCACATGTCACCCAAACTGAAAAGAAAGCCTGGTTCTTGTGCTATCTCGTTCTGTCTCTGTAGCCTGCTGCTGCTGCTGGAGGAAGGCGGAGGACAGGACATGCCTTGCAGAGATGCCCCTGAAAACATGTCAGGCTGTGACTCCCCTGTGGTGAGCCCTGCAGTGAGGCATGCTGCTAAATCAAGGCTGGTCGTGGGCAGCGATGCAAGGCACTATTGCTGCTTGACTTACAAACCAGAAGCTGGAGAAAGACTGAGAGAGGAGGTTTGTTCCTGCTCAGCCCATGCACACTTCTGGGGTTGCTCTGGCTCTGAGCAGAGTTGCAGCCGCAATCAGTTCATAGTGGCTGTGGTTCCCAGAGCCTCCTGACTCCCCATCTCTACTGTGGCCTTCCTGTTACCACAGTCATGGTACTTTAGGATTTTGGAATTCAGCTTCATTCTTGCCCTTTTGGGGAGAAAACCTTTTTCCTCCAGGCAACTTTCTTCCCTGTGCCTGTCCCCACGCTCACTAGGGATGGTTCAGCCAAGCAGCCAGGCTGGGTAAGAGCCCAGCTCCCCAGCAGGCAGCAGAGCAGCAATTCCCCACCAGCTGCCCCGTGCTGGGGCTGCAAACAAACAAACAATCAAACACCTCAGACCAAGCCCCAGCAACTCACCCCCTTCTAAGGCCCGTAATTACGGTGAAGCAGCTGGTAAGCTGTGCTTGAAACTTGGTGTGTAAACATGGCTTTCTCCTCCACTACTCAGGCAAAAGCAACCTCCTTCAGGGGGAGCAGCAATTCCAGAAGGGGGGTCCATGTTGACGTGGCAAGCACTGTGGTCAGAGACTTTCATCCTGGCCTTTTGATGCAAGGCAGGAGTAATAGGTGGCAGCTGACAACACCCCACCTTGCTGCACTGCCTGCTCCAGGCTGTTTGCCACCTCCCGGTGGGTAGCTGAGTCTCATTGCCCTTCCCAACCACTGTGCCAGCTGCTGGCTCCCTCTGCCCTGCTGGAATGGGCAAGAGCACAGGGAATCTTGGAGAGCTGGGTCAGGCCTAGTGATGCCATCCAGGAGCTAAAAGAGCCATCTCGTGTCCATAAGAACTGGCAGGCAGAGGCAAGAAGGGATAGCTGGGCCACATCATCCCCTTGGGTTGCATCACCACCCATCTTTCTCCTTCTCGCCACTGCTTCTAGGGCTGTGACTGCTCCAGAGACAATGGACCAGGAGTGAGTACTGAGTTACTTCAGCAATGGATAGATACCCTTTGAGACCAATCGGAGAGGTGTGGCTGCCCACAAGAGGTGATTTAAAGATTCCCAAAAAGGGTGATACAGACTATCACATGCAGGATGTCCCACTTCATGTACCAGGACACTCACCCCTGCAGTTTCTCCCACCCTTGTCCTCCGCTCCTGACTTTCAGTCCTGCTCAGAAGTCCCTTGGGTACCATTGAAGAGGAGAGGAAGTGTGTGGAGAGTGGAGGGCAGGCCTGGGGAGGCTGAGTGTGTTGGGAGAGGTGATAGAGTGAAGGACAATTGTTCCAACTGAGAGATGTGCATGCAGGAGACCCCTGATCCCTGCCTTGCCTCCCGGCCCCTCCAGTGCTCCCCAACATGCAACCCTGAGCATGGATGTTCTCAGGTTTTGGACTCCTCTCCCCAAGCACTGGCTCACCATCACCATGTACCTTCTCAGCTCCCTTCTGTGCCCTGCTCAAGTTGCTTGCTCAGCCTGGAGTCACCAGAAGACTCTTTCACAGAGCCCGAGTCCCTCTAGGGGAGGAGGTGGCACATGTCCTGCCAGAGTGCAGCTCTCTCCTGTGGTGCTAGCACAGTGTCTGCGCAGGGAGCAGGAGGGACGGGACAGTCTGCACTGCTGCAGTCACCCATAGCAAGGCCAGGCTGAACGCTGGTGAGTCCAGTGCTGTGACACACCAGAAGGTCACAACTCCGGGCACAGTTTTCCCAGGGCACAGAGTGGCAATGTCTCAAGAGATGCTTGGTTTTGTGGGAACAGTTCTTGGTGGCCGTAATGCTTAGATACCGAGTACCAAGCTGTGCTTGCTGGCAGCAAGGGGACAGCAGTGGGCACGCACATAGGTGGTGCCTTCCAGGCACCTCAGGCTGACTCTGCACGGTGCCAGGCTGCTAGCCCAGGTTAAGTGTACTGTGGCTGGGTCAGGCTATCTCAGCACACCCTGGTAAGGGAGGTGACCTGTGCTGGGATCGTTACTGGAAACATCAGATGCACAACACTGCCTGATGGCTTGATGCTCTCCTATGTTTACAGCCAGGTGCAAATTCAACCCTGGATCACTTTCAGCTCAGGTAACTGCACCTGCCAGAAACCCCCTCCCTGCAATTTGAGGACTGGGCACCATCTTTCCAGCACTGGGAGAGGAGAAGGTATGTTGTTGCCTCCTAAGGGTGCTTGGCTGATACCTGGCATCATTCTTGGCATATCAAGGTGAGGTGCAGGCTGCCACACTGCCAGGTGTTATATGGAGGATGCACACAGTCCAACTCCCCACTGACGTAACTCCTGGGAGGGAGCCGGGAGTTGCCAGCAGGGAATTGGCCCACATCACTCAGAGCACTTGGGGAGCTATGTGGAGAGCAGGTAATTGTTAAATGTGGGCTGAGATAGGCTGAGAAGGGAGGGCAGGAGACCAAAGAGGTGGCCAGCACCTCATCAGGGCTGGTTTGGCTTACACAAGTTGGGCTTTGTTCAGTATCTCCCCAGGCTTTTGTGGCTGGGAGGTAACCACCTCGTGCTGCTCTAATGACGGGAGCCAGGTGGTTGCTTTGCCAAGGTCTGTAAAACCTTCCTCAGCAGCTCTGCCTCAGCAGGATGCAACGGCAAGGGGAGGGGGGCACAGTGGCTACTTCCAGTCTATCCCAAATGCTGGGCCAAACCTCCTACAAAGAGGAGTATGGGGTGCAGGGGGGATGGAAGCATAAAGTCTCTCTACCTGAACCAGGAGATGATGATTACAGCCTGGCCGTGTCCTGGGCAGTCTTTGCGTGGAAGCCATGATGAAGGCAACAGCAGTGGCCTGGAGACTGTAAACCCCATCTCAATCATCCCCAGTAAAAGCATCACCTAGGGCAGTCTTGGTCCACATTGGTTTTACACCTAGGGCACAGGGCTGCTGAGAGCAAACAGCATTCACAGTCCCCACAGATGCTTGGAAGAACACTAGGCTGGTGAAGAATGCTCCTGGTCTGGCAGGAGATGCCCTGTCTGCTAAGACAGGCTTCTTTAGCCTTTAAGCATCCAAACATGTGCCTATGCCCACTAGAGAAGACGTCCTGATGGCTTAAGGTGCTGGAATAGAGTCCCTTCCTGCCAGGGTAAGATTTTGCTCCCTGCAGTGCCGCCAGTCAAGAAGGGAAGACTCATCAGTGCTTTGGATGAACAGATCAGGTTTCTCTTGTGCCAAATCTCCTTGGCACTGGGGTCTAGCAGACACCTGGATTGTGCACTAAAGCGTGACTCTTTCCCATGGACAGTCTCAGTTCCCTGTGTGTGCCCAGTCAGGTCTGTGGGGTGCTCACAGTGCAGAGTTGACTCCTGGGCACTCACAGTCCATTCCACCATCTCATGTAACCAAAGCAGAGCCTCCTGTCCTTGTCCTTATCCTGCTGCTGCCTTATACATGCTGTGCTCAGCCTCGTAGCTGGGCCCTGTGCTGTTCACTGCCATCACCTTCCAGCCCGTGTGTCACCTGCAAGCCTGGCGAGTGGCGATGCCACCTTCCTGATTATCAGTGTATCAATCAAATCAGCAAGTGTCTTCAGGACTCACCAGCATGGTCCCCTGCTCATACTGCCCTGCCTTCTGCCTTGCTGACCTCCCTCCCTGAGATGTGCATCCCCTGCCACCAACCAGGAACATCCCCTGCCACCAATCAGACACAGCACATACGTCTGCACTAAACTTCCGCATAGAAAGACCTTGGTAGCCCACACTCTTACACCCATTAAGTCAGGCTGAGGCTCAGGTTCACAGCAACTTTGCTCCCCTCTCATCCTGAGTCCACCAGTGCCTGTCTGCTCCTCAGCTGTGCCCATATAGGGGAGGTCTCAGGAGATTCTGGGCTCTTCTGCTCAAAGCTAATATGAGCCAGGTTCCTTGCTTGGCTCCTCCAAGCCCATCTGCCCCAAGGTTTTGATGGCTCATACAGATTGGAAGAGAAGCACAAGGGTCTGGTTCACTGCAATGTGTGCAGTCTCTTACAACCATTGGTTGTAAGAGACCACACAGCATTTTATGGCATCCAGATACCTCCAAAAGCTACTGCCATGGATCCTGGGGTCTCTTGAGCATTCCCACTTCTGCAGGAATAGCTCGTTGGCCTTGTTACTCCCTACTACTCACCTCTGCCTGGCTCCTAGAACTGGTCTCTGAGCATGACAGGTTGTTTTGCAGGTCTCCTGACTGCCGGTCCTTTCCAACACACCCAGCCCTTGTTTTTTGGGCTAGTTGCAGTGGGTGAGTAGGTCTTCCCTAGCCCCACAGTCCTGTGCTCCCCCAGACTGTTTCTGGTTTTGGACAATCTCCCATCCAACACCACTGCAAAATCTTCTGTGCAAGTCGTGGGGGAAAGACAAGAAACATCCAAGGCTGGAAGTGTCTTGCACTTTCCACGGCCAAATACTGGGAGTGAGAAGCCTGGGAGAGGCAGCCTCCTACTTGCTCACTTCCTCAGCCTCAGCTTTGCAGACTAAGTTGGCTCCCTAGCACCTGCCTTCCCCAAGGCTGTGAGTCTTGCGGCAGGGTGCAAGGAGTGACAGGTGAGTTAGCAGCATTCAGACTCTGGCATCCCTCAGCACTCCTTTAAAACCAAGCCCTTTGCATGCTGTGTTTCTGCTGTGACGAAGTGGCAGACATCAAGGAGAAGTAATTTGCTGGGATTCTTCTGGCCAGGCATGTCCCGACGCCCACATACTGCTCCCACCTGTGTTGATGTGAGACACGTGTTCTGACATTTCTCGACACCAGGCATCGCAGCTGGCTTGTGGTGGCTGGAAACACTGGTGGTGGCATTGGGTTGGTGTCTCTCCAAGACCTTGGAGTCCATGGGTGCGTATCATTTGCTCAGGGCTTGCCCTTCTCAGTACACAGGTCATGAGACATCAAATACATAGGGTTTTTGCAAAGATTACCAGGGCAGCTTTACTCCAGACAGGACAAAACCAGCTCTAATGGGAGGAGCGATGCTCTGCCCTTCCCTCTGTCCCACCACTCCAGAGCATCCTTTGGCTTTAGGCAAGTCCTATCACATACCCAAGATGTTGTTGCTCTGAATCACCAAGTTTGCATTCTGCTGCTGCCCAGTAGCTGATAGCCTTTTTTCAGCAGAGCCAGGAACAAACAGAGTGGTCTGTTTTCCAGGTTTCTCTGATCTCTGAAAATCCCTCTGAGCTTTTAATGCCTGGCTCTGTTCTGAGCATAGGTCAGGGCAAATCACTCTGTTATGAGCACAGCTCAGGGAGGAGAATCCTGAGCAGTGCTGGTGGGGGAGCTTGGTTCCTCTGTTTCATGGTCCTTTAGCAGGGATATAATTTTTCAAGGCTCACTGTTGGCTGTGCCTGTTGCAGAGCTGACCTGGTGAGCCAGGTTCTGGTGAATGAGATGCGCGTACCTCCTGCTGAAACAGCAGGAGCTCTGCTGGGCAGTGGGCAGGGACAGAGGGCATGTTTCATCCCCAGCATGAAGCAGCTTCCTGACATGCCCAAATGGGGGCTATTCCACATAGTCTCAGGGCCTTGGGCCAGGACAGGAGCCTGTTCCAGGAGAGTTTTCCAGAGAAGAGATGCTAAGCGAGGCTTCTCAAACTGTATGTCTCCCAGTGAGGCAGAAAACAGCTTCCATCACAATGGAGAGAGAATCTCTTTCAATCAGTGCTGCCGCAAGCTTCCCCAGTGCCCAGAGAAAGCACACATACCCTAGCATCTGGAGAGGCTCTGGCTCAGCGACAGCTGGGCTCAGCCCAAAGTGCTGCGTCGACTCAATTTTGGCCAGGATGGCTCCCGCTTTTACAGCAAGCTGAGAGGCTGAGTGCAACCCGGAGTCGGGGATCGAATGGCAAAGGCAGCATCCCACAAGACCTCAACCCCTGCCCAGCTCCCACCACCCTTCCTGGGGCCAGCCTGGCCTGTGGAGCAGGGGTGGTGGGGCTGGGGGCTGGGAACACCCTCTCTGTGGCTTCCCTCCTAATAACGAGAAGATGACGCCATGTGCGCAAGCTGTTCCGAAGGGAGGAATGTCCTTTCTTCCTGTGCCATGTCGTGGCTGGATAAGTACAGGCCTCCAGATCAGCAGCTTCCGTATGGCTTGCCATTGCAAAGTGTACCTTCCACATCTGGCCTGAATGCTTCACAGCTGCTGGGGCTGCACCTTCCTCTTCCCAGCACATCTGGGTCAGGTGAGGCCAGAAATACTGGGAGATGCTGGGACACACTGGGGGCCAATAGTGCTTCATCTCCCACAGAGAAGGGTCTATTGTCACAGACCCTTCTGCAGCCGGAGGGAGAATCCTGTGCTGTCTGACATGTGCCCTACACTGCTACAGCGGTTCTGCTTACGTGGCTAGAGTGCTACTCCTTATGTAACTATACTGACCCCCACTTGTACAGCTATAGGGGACCCCTTTATACAGACACCACTGTACAGGAGGCTGCCAATGAGCAAGTAGGCATTTCTTCACCTCCCTCTGCCCAGTCATAGAAACAAAGTCCAGTTTAACAACCCACAGTATATCATGTGGACACCTTCCCTGTGCCTCCAAGACTCTGGGCTGCCTTTATAGCCTCAGCCCTGCTGCCCAGGGCTCACAATTGCTGCCATGGTAAATGTCCAAGGAAGTAACCCAGAGAAGACTGGTTCCAGCATCCCAGTGGGGTGGGGAGTCTCAGAGGACAGACAGGGATCTCCAGAATGCAGCTAGTTGCAGGGGTGAGGAAAGCAGTGTGGGGTTCACCAGCCTGGGCTGGAGACAGCATGTCCTCGACTGGGAATCAGGCAGATGTCAAGGAGTTGGGTCATGGCTGGGGATGAAATCAGAGCATGGTGGGGAACGGATGGGGTCATGTAGGCAGAGACCCTCGCTGGTCACTTGTCCCCGCTCAGGGCATGCTGGGATTGTGATGCAGGGCTGGTCCTCATCCCGCTGTCACCACTTGCCTGCCAGCCCCTGGGGACCCATTTCTCCCTCAAGGGGTGCCAGGTTCTTTGACACATCAGGGGAACCAAGAACCGATCCTTGATGTTCTACCCCTCCGTGTCTTGGACAGACAGGGGTGGGTAGCCAGGTGTGTAGTGTAGGTGTGCGGCTATGTAGGTGTATGTGTGACCACTGCCCTCTACTGAGAAGTGCAGACTGCTCACCCAGGACTGCTCACCCGGGACTGGGCTGAGCCCGTGTTGGGCAGAGGGTCCCTAGGAGGTTGAGAGACCTTCTTGCTCTCTACAATTACCTGAAAGAGGGTCGTAGTGAGGTGGTTATCAGTCTCTTCTCCCGAGCAACAACTGATAGGCAAGAAGAAATGGCCTCGAGTTTTGTCAAAGGAGGTTTAGATTGGATATTAAGAAAAACAAAATGTCTCCAAAAAGGTTGTCAAGAATTGGAATAGGCTTCCAGTGGAAGTGATGGAGTCACCATCCCTGGAGGTATTTAAAAGAGGGGTAGATCTAGCACTTAAGGACACAGTTTAGTGTTGGACTTGTCAGTGTTAGGTTAACAGTTGGACTCTGTGACCTTAAGGGTGTTTTTCAACCTAAATAATTGTATGATTTTATGACTCCTGACTCTGAGGTCTTGTCTCCATGCAAAAAGATTCCTGCCTGCTCCTGAGATTTCTCTGCTGTAGCTTTCCTAGTTTCTCATTGAGCTGGTTCCCTCTGCAATTATCCAACTAACTTTTATTTCCCCCAGCCCTAGCCAAGCAGATCCATATGGATTAATAACCAGGAGCCCAGGAGGTACCAGGGAACCAGCTGTTAGCAGCAAAGTCTGGTGGGATAACAATGACCCTGTGCAAGCTGACTATGCTGAATGGTGTTGGAGATGCTTCCAGCAGCCACACTCCCCTCCACCCTGCCCCAGAGCTGTGGGGCACCTCTTCTCAACTCTCATGCCCACCTGACATGGCAATCAACTGCAACAAGCCAGCAAGGTCCAGCCAGGCATGGCCCCACGTGCTGCTGAAGCAGGGCAGGGTGTCAGCAGGGCCAGATCCAGCCTCTCTGTGGAGCACTCTATTTTCCTGAGAGGCTACAAGCACATGCTTTGCTGCCTGGAGGGTGTCCCATGTGTCTGGGGGTATTTCAGCTGCCAAATGTGTTGGGGAAGACTTCCTTCCTCTCCCCATATGCTCTCTCTTCCCTTGCTGCCTCTCTATAAATGGGCCACTTAATTCAAAGCCTTGGGAGGAAAGGAGAGGGAATCACTGATTACATCTGTGCTTGTAAAACAAACAGTCCCAGGGCATTCCCAGGCACACCAGTGGGACTGTCCCAAAGGGAATTTTTAGCACTGCCCTGATGTGATTTTGGTTCCGTCCGGCTTGCACTGATCTGGGCAATTTTTACTTGTGGTTTAGGAGTTAACCTGGGTCATGGACATTCCCAGGAGGATCTAACACACAGGCTGCCTATTTCCATGATGTGTTTCACAGCATGGAGGTGGACTGGTCTGTGTCAGAGGTTCTCAGGGAAAGAAAACAACCCTCGATTTGTTTAAATTAGTGTAGGCCTGTAGAGCATCCTTCCCAGAGAATCTAGTGATGGACGTTTTAGAGATACAGCCCCACTGACCATAGGATCTGCTCCAGGCTCTCTGGGTAGAGGATCTCCCAGGTAGGGGACAGCTGTGGGACTCTTCACTGCAGATCATACACAGTCAGGTCTGAGATGGAAGCTAAGGAGGGTTCAAGGGCTGGACTGTGGGACAGCAGGCAAAGGAAGGGTTCAGAACAGATCCCATGGGTAGGATGGGGTGAGAATTCATCCATTCATGGCATAGGAGCACACCAACCGATCTGCTCCCAGCCTGTCTCCTCCATGCATCAACAGCAATGAGGTTTGTTCACATATTTATTGAAACACTGCAGTGACCGCAAAGGGCTTCCACACCCTGAGACACTGCTTGCACTCTCACACCATGGCTTCCATGACACAAGCTGTGTTTGCACACCTGCCAGGTTGGCACATGTGTGTGCATGTGCATGCGTGTGCACAGGCACTGGTGCCAAGTAGGCGCCTTTGGCGTGCCACGTGCCTGTGTTTGTGTTGTGCCTGCCATGTGTGTTTCAGGGCACGTGTGGGATCTGGCAGCACGGCGCGGGCACTGTGTGTAGGCCGGAGGTGTTTTGTTTCGCAGAAGCCCTCGTCTAGGGCTGTGGTTTTGATTGAGATAAAGACACGGCTTTTGATGTCTGGATGCACAGGAGTGCTCTGCGGGTATCTTGCTCACTGCATGCAGCCCACATGGGCAGGTATGTGCTTGCACGTGTGTGTATGTGTGTGTGTGTGTGTGTGTGTGTGTGTGTGTGTGTGTGTGTGTTCGCACTCCTGTCCAGTGTGAGCTCAGTGCCTCAGCTTACTGCCACTCTGGCTGCTGGAATCCCTGCCTCCCAGGCTGTGTTGTAGATGAATACATTTTGAAAGCATTTTTGCATACACTTGAAAGCATTTTTTCCCCCTTAGCCATGATATTTCACTGGAAGAAGAAAAGAACTGAGCACTTTATCTTTGTTAGCAGCTGGGAGCCTCTTGGGGCAGGTTTTGCCTAGGCAATGCTTCCTCTGCCCCTGCTCTTATCCCTTGTTCTCACTCATTAGCCCTTTCCAGAGAGGAATGGGGCTGGCTGGTGGGGTCCTGCAGCTCTGCTTCATCCCAGTTTCTGGTGGTGGACATGTGTCCCAGCACCATGGGGCCCTCTAGTCCCTTGTGGGCAGCAGAGCTGGGACAGAACAAGGCAGATACCCTTCCTTAACTGCTCTGTGAGACCCAAGAGTCATTGTAGGCCCCTTTAATTGCAAGATGCTGCCATCACTGGGTTTGGATTTGTCTTTGGCTGTAGCTGGCTCAAGGTCTTGAAGGGTTGGGAAGGGGGATAGAGGTGGATCTATGGCTGTATCCCTCTGGGAGGACTGGAGCTGGATGGGCTGTCGACAATGCTTCCCTTCTGGAGCTGCTCATCACCGGAAGAACTCAAGCCTGCATCCATTAATACCCAGTAACCATGACAACTGCCGTGGAGCTGTCATCCTGTCCCCAGGCCAGCCACCACAGGGGTCCTCACAAAGGGGTCTCTGGGCAAAAGCTCTCCTTGAATTTGTGCTATGTGCTGGGTGGAATGGAGGTCATGCATTGGCCACTGCCAAGGCCTGGGGTAGTTTGGATGGGATATAGCACCGCTCCCCGCAGGGTGCTAAGGCATCCCTGTGCAGGGCCAGGGCTGCTGCCACCAGGAACAGGACAGGATGCTGAGGCTACCTTGGCTGTAAGGAGGGCTTTGGGAGAAGATGGGTGCAGAGACAGTCTCCGTTCCCCTCCTGCTAGCCCAGATGCTGGGGATTCAGTGAGACAGCAAGGCGGGGGTGTTGGGGGCAGACTGCCTCAGGTAACATTCCTTCCCACTTAAAAGGAGCCATAAATCACTCACTCTTTATTAAAAGCTCTGCCCGACTGGGAGAGAAATGTCAAGAGCATAAATCAACTCTAGCGATCTTTTGCAAGGGTCCTATCTTGCCAAGGACTTCTCCCTCTGCGTCTCCAGGTAGAGCAGGCCGTGGGCATGCTCTTTGAGTCCACCCTCGCCGACAAGGAATGGTATGGAGGTCAGGGGCCGGTGATGGCAGTTCTCAAAAACCCAGCCTCTCCGTGCAAATCCTTGGCCAGTCTAGGGGAAAAGGGCTCAAGGGCTTTTTTTTTTTTTTAATGGCATGAGTCCTCCGCTTCCCCCGGCACCCTAGGGCCGCAGGGGAGGTGGGCAGCACCCGGGTAGCCGGGTGCGGTAATGCCGCGTAAGTGCCGGCGCGGCTCCAGCTCCGGCGCAGCCGCATGCAGAGAGCACCCTCTCCTGGGGCGACCGGAGAGGAGTGCTCTTCTCCGGCCTTCTCGGCGGTGAGGAAGACTGGCCTTCCCCAGTCACTCGCTGCTCAGGAACAAAAAGAAAACAGATGAAGCCAAACACCACTCGTAAAGCCACTGCTACCCTGCTGTCAGCAACGATTTTGCCCTGAAAGATGGGGACCGATCCCATTTGGCATTTCCTACCTACCCCGGAAGCAGGTCTGGGGGAAGGAGGCTGCAGCAGGTGGGAAGCACCCTATCTCAAAACCTAAAGGCCAGCTGTGCATGGCAGGGTGCTCCTGTCTGCCTCCTGCCTTCATGGAGCTGGATATGGCAGGAGGAGAGAGGCAGGAGAGAGTGTGAGCAGAAGGACTTGCTTACACAGTGCTAAAGCAGCCAGCACAAAGGTAGCTGTGCTTGCTTCCCCATCTCCTGTTTTTCCAGTTATATGTGTGGCTTAATATAGCAGCACTTACATTGTAAAACATCACTCATAAAACACAGAGGATGTGCTGTGTGGGAGTATTCACAAGCCAATCCCCATCTGCCTTTTGATGTTGGCTTGGAAATCACAGCGTCCTGGCAACGGCTGCTGGCTGGGTTTTGCATGCAGCTGGGCTAGACCTTCCCTGTGTGTAAGCCTGCAGAGTTCTCCAGGCTCTGGTCAAGCTTTGAGGATTTCTATGCATTCCAAGATCTCTGTCTGGAGCAGACTGGATGGGAGCTACTGGTGGATACTGGGAGACATGTGTGCAAACTAGCTGCAGACCTTTGGCCACGACTGGTCCCACAGAAGCCTTTCCTTAGTGAGGAATTGCTGGAGGCCAAGGGATGGGCAGTGACCAGCAGAACTCATTGATGCTGACAAGACCACCTGTGCATGCTGGGGATGCAATGAGCATTTCTGCAACGAGTCGGGTCTCATCAGTTCTGTTAGTAGGAGAAATCACTGCCTTGGCAGCATCCAACAGTGCTGGCCTTTCTCAAGTTACTTCCTCAGAGGGGAAGTAGCCTGACAGAGAAAGTTATTTGGGCAAAATCAGGCCAGGCTCAGGCAGTTTGCATGCAGTCACACTATGTAGGAAGGCTGAGCACGGAAGGCCTCATCCAGCACAGGGAGGAGGGCTTGGCTCTGTGGGGTACCACCGGGCTGGAAGAGGCAGCCAAGGATAGCTCATCTTACTATCTCAGACCAGGCCTCAGCTGGAGAGGGAATGGGTTGTGGCAGGGCTGAGGGAGGGGGAGAGGAGGAAGGAGCTAGGATCTTCTTTCTTGGGAAACAGCCGGGACTCTTCCATCAAAGGGAAGGGAGCCCTAGGCACGGGGCCACAGGCTTTCATGAACCGCTCTCTGCAATCCCTGGCCCCCATGGATCTGTTTATCCTGGCACAGGAGATACCATAAACTGCAGCCCTGAGCTGGCCTGTGGAGCACGACTTTCTTCCCTGCTTGAAGCCCAAACAGCAGGCTGGTATGCCTGCCAGAGGCGAGGAGGGAACCACCTCCTGGGCATGGCTGCCAAGCCCAGATGGTTCATGGCCATTGCCCAGCTGGGCTGTGAGGAAGGTGTCCCCATCCTGTGTTTCTATAGTTGGCAGTGAACCCATCTGCTCTCATTATCTTTTCAGGGCCACGCTCAGTCCCCATGCAGCATCGTTGCAGTGACTGAAGGTCACCAGGAAACACAGGTTGTGGTGTCTCACCTCAACTACTCCTGAACCTTAAAGTTTGTTTGAACCCAAGGGGCCAAACACAGTGCTGGGACCTGGTCACCATAACAGGCCAGCACCTCCAAAGGGTCTATTTAAGAGTCTTACTCAGCTGGTCTGAACCAAGGTGTCCTGTAGTTTCCCACATTCCCTCCCACCTGCCATCCATCATATTTTGCATTTCTCCCTCTATCTTATCTGCCTACCAGCTCACTCCTTTGCAGCTGGTCTCATTTTCCCTCTGCCTTCTCTCTCGCTTCCTAGCCCCACCTGCTCCAACTTCAGCCCAGCTCCTGAACTCCCATGCTGAAGGACCTCAAAGCAGGACCCCGATAAGGGGAAGACCGAACAAGAACCTTTTGTGCCACGTTCAGCTCACCTGGAGACACTGGTCAAAGACCTCATCTGGGAAGAGCAAGGGTGATATGTAGAGGGACTGAGCTGTTCAGTGCCTTCATGTAGTGCTAGACACACAGCATGATCCTGCCCCAGTCTCCCCATTTCTCCAAAGATCCTTTCTCTGCCCCTGCTTGCAGCAGCATCCCTCCTTCAAGCAGGGAAGGGAGCAGGGTTGGTGCTGAGAACAGAGCCAGGGAGGGAGGGCGCACATCCTGCTGAGAGATGCTGTCAGCACAGAGCCCTGTGTGCACAGCAGGCCTGGCAGCCAGCAAGTGCAGGGAATAAAATTCTACCCCCTCCCATCCCACTGCCGGGTTAATATTCGCTCTAACGACAGACAGCTCCTTTTATCCTTTCTCGCGCTCCCGCCAGTGATTTAATCTTGGAACAAGTCGTGATTATTTCCTGTACAGCTGCCTCCCTCGCTTCCACTGCAGATCAGGCTACACAGCATCCCACTGGGTAAGGAGCAGACCCTTCCTCAGACACTCAGAACTGAGGGCAGGAGTGATCCTTTACAGCTCTTTGCTTGCCCAGGCCCTTTGGCTCTGACTGCCACACACTGGGAATCCCATGGGGAGATGAGAGGAGAGACAGGATGCAGTAGGATCCCTGCATGGGGCTGAAGAGCACCAGAGGAGAAAAGAGGCTGTGGAAGGCAGAGGACCAAGGAGTCTTCCAGGTCCCCAGTTCCAAGAAGCAGGTTTAGGGCTCTGAGAGGAGGTTAGTGTGTCTCAGACTGGCTCCCTGGAGTTAGCATGGTGTCAGCACAGAAACACCTACTCCTGGATCCCTCCAAGCTAAGGTACAGGACAGATGGATCTCAGTCAATCATTCCTCAGCAATCCCAAGCCAAAGTGCCCAAAGGCAGTTAGAAGGCAGATGAAAGATTTAGCTTCATGGCTTCTATCATCTCACAGGGCTGCAGTGCTTGAGAGATGCACTCCAGGCTCAGGACCATAGAGGACACAGCCCACAGCCTGGGATCCCATCAACAATCACAGCAGAGGTGGTAGCATGGCCTGTAGCAGTCCTAGAGGGTCAGAGGGCCTTGGGGACCCCCAGGCAGCTGGAAGATGCAAGATCTGCTTTACATGTAGAGCTTGGCAGGGGCTGGGATTGACTACACTCTCGTCTGTGCAATTAATGCAGTCAGTTTGAAGCATGGGGGAAACATGTGGCCAGGACATCAATGAAGCCAATCTCCTGAGCCTCCCCTTGTGTAACTATTGGGGAGAAAGCTTCCAAGATACTGGAAATATCCACTGTTTACTTGCAAGTGCAACTTCCCTATCCTACCAACCAGGTGGAACTAGTGGGAGTTAACATCGTGGACTTGCTACCAGAGCATATGTACAAAATGTGCATGCTTGTCCTTCACGATTGCAGTACCCGGGTGGCTAGGGAAGACGAGGACCCTTGCTTTCCAGGACGCGGAAAAGCAGCATAAGACCAAGGCTAGCCCAGGGCCATGCCAGCAGCAGCAAAATGTGGGGTGCAGCTCCACCTGGTGGGCAGCAAGGTTCCCTCCTCCAAGATGTCACCAGATCCTTCTGGCTACCGCAAGGGGACGAGATGCCCCGGGAGCCGGAGCCAAAGGCCCTGTCGTCTCTTGTCACCTCTAAGAAACAGAGCCAGGGGACAGCAGCCTCACTCTGGTGTTTGGGCTGCTCCATCTCTTAGGGATGCCGGGGCAGTGCTGGTCTGTGGACGCATATGTGAAAGCCACTGCATGTACGCAGCTACATCTACATGCTCACACACACACACAGAGAGACAGGGCCTTTACAGGGAGCACTAGGGCAGCTGGTCCAGAGCCAGCAATGCCCCCGGGCCCTGGGCTTTGGATGCGGAGGCTCTCGTGTGCCTGTAAGAGGAGGTTAAATGAAAGAAGCTACATTGCTCCCAGATGGGAGCAATCCGAAGGAGCTTCACAGTTCAGCTCCTACCCACCAGGAAGGTGTAGGAAAAAGTCACTCCTGGAAACCAGGAGATATCAGCTCAGCACCTAGCCTTTTACATGATCTGGATCCCAATGATCCAGATCAAATCCCTGTTGCCTGCTGAGGAGAAGCACTTGTGCAGATGCTTTCCTTGCCCAGTGCTTCCTTCTGCCCCCGTTCCACAGCTCTGCAGTGCTTCTCATACACAGCACTCTGTAACACCCCTTCCATCCCATCACAGACACCTCAGACCCTTCACCCACAACCATTTCCCTTCCAGGAGACCTCAGAGATGCACCTTGATTCTGTGCAGGCTGAAAGCTGGGATCTGTTGGGTCTTCACAAGCAAGAAATGGATAATGGGGAGGAACCACCACCAAGGCAGTAACCAAACACTTTCCCACAGACAACAGGCAAATCCCTCCAGCCTCACCAGTGCCCCTGACAGCCAGAGAGCCTCCCCAGACTGAGGAGGGCAACGAGTTGTGGTAACGAGCTGGGCGCGGATCCGCTGGAGCAACGCGTGCCAGGTTGCCTGGAGGTGGAGGGGGAGCCCCGGGCTGGGCAGCCCCCGCCCCGCCGAGCTCCGAGAGCGACTGCCGCGAGAGGGCAGCAGAGCCCCGGCCCAGGCCACCGACCCGGCCGTGTCCCGCCGCGGTGCGGCCGCCGCCCCGTGCGCCCGCCCAGAGCCCTTCCCTAGCAGCTCAGGGACTCGCACGGCAACGCCTCACCGTTTCAGGGGCTCAAGTTCAGAAGCCACCCAATGCCTCCCCACGCCGGGCTGAGAGCGGTTCTCCTAATGAAGCCCTAATTGCCTGCAGGGACGGGGACAATTAGCCTCTACTTTAACCTCTTCTAGCCTGCTGTCACAAGACCACAGAGATGTGCTGGCAGGCATTTAAATAGCCTATGGCCTGTTTCATGCAAAGCTGAGACCTTATTCCCTCAAGGGCTTTTATAGCAGCAGTTCTGGGAGGGCCATGCACTGTGAGCATGGCCCCTGCAGCAATCCCAAGCCGTATCACTATGGGGTACTTGCCTCCTCACCAGAGTGGGGGCTGCCCAATGCCAGGTCCCAGGGATGAGGAAGCTGAAATGTCTTTCTATGTGAGTTCAAGGCCTGGATCTGCATTGCATGGTTTCCACCTAGAACAGTTGTGTTTCTCTGGCTCCCCAATCCATTCCCAGCACTCCTGTTTGGCAGTTTGACAAACTAGCTCCCAACCAGGAGCTGCAACAGGCATGCCTCAATTCAGCTGTGCCCTGCTCAGCTCTGCTTCATGAACCAGGTTTCACCTCGGAACAGGGACTGCACAAGCTTTGGTGTCTCTGAAGCCATAGCTGTAGCCCTTCTCTGCTGAGAACCAGGAAGGGTGACCAGGGATGAAAAAGGGAGAAGTGCCTGGGTGAGGGCACTCAGAAGCACAAGCAGATTTCTCCTTCCTGAGTATTGCAGGCAACCAGCCAGCTACATCCTCTGGGACTTCCCAGGGCTTCCAGCATAGGCAGAAGCTCTGCCAGAGGTTGTCTGTGTGGGCTTGGGTGGGGGAGCACCAGGGCTGTCAGATCTGCTCACTGAGAGATGCATCAAGACTGTGAGCTATGTCCCCACTAGTAAAGCAGCTCAGGAGCTGGCTGGCCATCCGCTGCCAAGGAGACGGTGCTTTTCTCTGTCTTTGCCAGTGCAGACAGACCACGGCACTGCAAGTGAGCTATTAAAGAACAGCTCCACCCAGCCAGCCAATACATGCTCATCCATTATTCTGGAGCAGGCAGAGGGATGTGCCAGCTGCTTTTGGCCAGTACACCTCACAAAGTCCATGCCAAATAACTCAGTATTATGGGAGGAGTTGGAGTCAGACTAGAGGGCCAAGGACCCTCCAGCATGTCTTTTTATGTCCTGGGGGTGCTGAGAAAGCTGTCCTTCCCCAGGCTAGGAGCTTGTGCATTTCTTAGTGACAGCCCCAGCACAGAAGCATCATGCAGAGGCAGCTTGGAGAGAATGTGTGGGTTGTCATGGGCTTCACCAAGGTGTGACCTGCCTCTATGACCCACTCCAGGTAGGTAGCGCTGCATGGGAGATTGGCTGTCAAGCACCTGCAGGGAATGGTGTGGATCCTGCAAGTCAGCACTAATTCTTTTAATGTTTTTGCACAGTACAGCCTTGTTTTACCCCTGCTTCCCTCCCCTGGTACCATTGCCTAGCTGCCAAGTGTCCAAGCCTGAAGTCCAGCTGTCAGTGCTGGGTACCAGTGTGCTCCAGTTCCCCATCTGGAACACTTCTCATTCAGGAAAGGGATACTCCTGAACCTAGCTCATATTAGGGGCTTGGACAAGAAACAGTTCCTTTATTGCTGCTGCACATAGCTAATGTATGTGTTTTAGCTAGAGTGACTCTTAGCAAAAAAATCTGTGTATACCAACAGCTTCTGAGCAAAGCCACACCACAAACAGCTGAAGATTTGGCCAAGGGCAGGAGCCTGAAAGCAGCTTTCGAACTGACTGTGCCTGAAGCCCTACTCTGTTACTCCCTTGCATCAAAGGGTATGTCAGTCCAGCTGCCTCAGGTGAAGTCTCCATTCTCTGGGGAAGGGAAATGCTGCCTTTCTCTCCTGTTTTGTGCCTTTCCCTTCCAACTACCCATTTACAACCAAGATCTAAAGGAAGAGCCAAGAGGAGATTGCTCCAAGGACATAGTTTGTGATGTATCATTGCCTGTCAGCCTCACGGATGGAGCCTGAAGAGTAAAAACTGAAGAGGAAGGAAAAGATTCCACTCTCTCACATGGAAAAACAACTGCCTCCCAGGTAAGTTGCGAAGCTGCTTCTTTGCTTGAGAAACATTCCACTGTTCTTGCAGAGCCTGAGTAATTCCCCAGTGCTTGCAGGAAGCCCTTGCTGCTGCTGCCAGCAATAATAGTTTAGGGAAGGTCTATGAGCTCACTGACCTCCTCTACCCCAGAGCTGCTCCCACAGTAGGACACAGGCAGCTGCAGGCACAAGGGAATAAACTGCCCCTGGAGCTCTTCTGCTGCTCATAGACAAGGGCTCAAGCTGCACCACCAAACAGTCCTAGGATGGACTTTAGAACAGACTTCAGCCAAATTTTCCCTGCTGTGAGGGGTAGGAGGTGCACACAAGCTGACTGTGTCATAGCTGCAAGCCCAGCTCTGAGCTCTGTGTGGTAACTGCAAGCCCAGCTAAAGAGGGTAGGGTTGCTCTCTGGGCCCATCCTCTGTGTAAGAGGTTGCAAAGTCCAGGTCATCACTGCCAAACATAAATAACTCTTCTTAATGAGTCTGGGGAATTCAGTTTGGGAGAGCTTGCAGAGGCTGAGGGTGGCTTCGTATGCTTCAAATGCAGCAATTTGAGAGCTATTTTGCTCCAGCAGGAGCAAGCAAGTGTGCAGGAAAGTCTCTGCTTCCTCACCTGCAAATTTCAGCTGTAGGTTTCTAAGGAGTCCATTTTTGCACACCAGAAAAATCAGTCCATCCTTAAATACGCAAAGACAGCGAAGACTACAAGCTCCTTCCCATCCCCTTCCTAGGGCTCCTCCATCTTCATGGCTAGGTTGAAGCCAGTTCTGTATATCTAAAGCGGCTGACTTAATCTTCACCAAGATCCTTGTCGTGATTTTCTTCTGTATTTGTACCCCTTTACCAAATGCTCCAGGTTACTTCAGCCCAGCCTAAGCTGTCCTCAGGTAGGTGATGCTGGCCCAGATCCACTTTGATTCTGGCCACTCCCAAAGCAAACCTCTGTGTGTGGGAGTCTGTTCGCATACGTGCATATGTGTTGCAGATATCATTGCAGCTTTCTGCAAGGAAACAGCAGGACATGGCTACCGATAGTGCAGGATATGTGGGAATGGGACTTTGTCCCTGTTCCCTGCCATGTCACAGAGGGCACAGTCTATGCCCTGCCCCAAGATATGGAATGTCAACCCCAGGCATCAGGAGGCCCAAATGCAAGTCTGAAACATGGCTCTAAGCTTGTGCTTTCTTTCATTGAAAACACCTTCAGCGTCAGCAGTGCAGGAGGAAGTGGAGACGCTGGTTTAGCTCCTCCCGGTTGGTAATTCATTATCGCCTGTTAACTCAGATCCATCCGGCAGCACCTACATCCTGGCACAGACGTGTTAATTTCACACATAAAATGCTGTATCCAAATGCATCACTCAGACATTCTCCCTGAAACCTTTGCCACATGCCTTTCATAGCACTTTACATGCAGGAGTGGTCCTGCTAATTGGGGCATTTTTTTCCTGATGCATGCCTGTCACCCACCTTAACAATCAGAGCTGCCTTCCATCTTATAAGAACAAGGGAGAATCTTCCTGCAAGAGGCAGGAAGGTAGCAAGCAGAGGCTACAGGTTTCGCCCATGAAATGCTCAGATGAAAAGAGGGAGAAGCAGCTTGCATGCACATGGCTGGTTTATCTCATACCACCATTGCGCAATGATGCAAAGGTGCGGCATTGCTTCTTTCCTCCCCCATGGGGTCTGTCTTAACAGACCTGGACAATGTCCCTTCCCCCTTCTCCTGACTTTGGCCTAATGGTGGTGACTGTCAGATCTTGCCTTCAGGGCTGGCTAGGAAAAGCCAGTGTGTGTGTAGGACCCGATGCTTTCTTCGTTAGACAGTGGGGTTTGGGGATGCTTCCACTAGCCTAGAGTCAGACTGGCTGGCTGCAGCATGGCTTTCTGTAGAGGTTTATTCAGGGCTGGGCTGGCTCTCACAGAGCTGATGCTCTCCCAGCGAGCCTATTTTTCATGGCGGCTGCCAAGGCACAGCCCACCTTTCCCCAGTGCTAATTCTCCTTCTACAGCTCCCCCAGCGCAGCTCACATGCTTCTTGTTCTCCATCCCTTTTCATCCTCCACTCTCACATTACCTAGGGCTTTTCTTTCCTTCTGTGTCCCCCTGGAAGCATATGGGGGAGTGTTCTGCTGGTCTGGGAAAGCTCATCTCTCACCTTGTAGATACGAATACAGAGCATGACCCGGGTGACTAGTTAAGTTCAGAAGATCCCCCTAGACCCTTCCTGTACCCCCTGTCCTCTCGGCTTCCCTCTGCTGGGCCCTGCTGCTCCCACAGTCCCTAACACTGAAGTGCGGGATCATCATAGCAGACCCCAAGCCCCTCGCGCCGCCAGGAGCACCAGACGAGCTCCTCGTCGATGAAGGTCATGCCGGGGCGGCGGCTACCCAGCAGAGCCGCGCCGGGTCCCCCCACCTCTCCCGCCCTCACCGACGAGAGGGCGGGCCGCACCGGGTGCCCGAACAGCGGTGATTGGCTGGCGGCGGG
>VWYK01094856.1:106035-117644 GCA_013399775.1 Semnornis frantzii
GGGGTGCCCCACCCCGTCGTGTCCCCCCTACCCCCCCCACACCTTCGTGCTGCGGGGAAAGAGATCGGTGCCAGAGGAGGCATAGGGAGGCCAGAGGGAGTGGGCCTGCTATGGCGGGGGTGGGGTCCCCTCTCCTCTTGCTTTGCTTTGCTGGAGAATAAAGAGGCGGCCTGGATGGGCCTGGTGGTGGCTGCCTGGACTTTCTGGGCTGTGGGGTACGAGGGGGATTGAGGGGGCACCCCAAGCTCCCATTCATGTCCTCTCTCCTCTCTAAGAGGGACTGAGAGGGTGCTAATGCTCAGAGAGGATTTTACTCCCTGGTGTGAGTTTGGGGTCAGAGTTTCACCCCTGGTTTTTGTACCCAAGGCTGGTCCTGGTCCACCCAGATGTCTCTTGGCTCCCTGTGAGCTCTTTTGGGCTCCAGATGGAAATATCTGATGTCTGTCTGCCCATGTAACCTCCATTTAAAAAAATTTTTTTTCCACCTTTTTTTTTTTTCCCCTCCTTTCTCCTCTTTCCTCTCACCTCTTTTACCTCTTTTCTCCCCATCTCTGCTCTGCAGGACTGGGCTGTGTTCCCTGGCAGCAGCAGGCTATGGGAGCTGTGTTGCTAGCCCAGTTACCAGCCCTGTACTTCTGCAACCCCCCAGGGAGAGGGGTGGAGAAGGGAGAGGCTTTGCCTTTATCGTAGCTGATTGCCATGCTTCAGGCTGCTGAATTTGCCAGGGCTTCTTTAGCAGGATCCACAGCACATGGAGCCTGCATCCAGCCTTCCCAGCCCCTCCAAGCCTGGTGCTTGGACTCCCATCAGCCAGGAAAATCTGTGCTGGCTCTGCAGGTCACGGAGGGTAAGCTGGATTCTCTCTACCTTTGTGTGCATCAGCAGAGCTGCTAATTAGGCCCAATCTGGCTCATTCAGGCAAAGCTGTGCTACCAAGAAGACAGCACAGATGTCCCTGTAACGGGGACTGACCTAGCAGGGTGCTGTGCAAGGCTTTTCTGTGGCTGCATAAACCCAGCAAGACTTGTGCTGCTTCCCTCCTCGCTGTTCCTAATGTGTGCTTTTGCCCTTGCCTTTAGATTGATGTTCATGTGACCTTATGGTGAGCTCTCTGGGCTAAAGCATACTTGCAACCCTCCCCAAATTTCGCCAGATCCATGTTTTGTGATGGTAAAAGGTCAGGTTTCTAACATGCTCTGGTTTATACAAGGGTCGAATTAGACCCTTATTGCTCCTGGCTCTCCTTCATTGGTGCTTTGTAAAGAGGGGAAGTGAGGCAACATGAGATGAAGCAGCAAGAATGGTCTGTTGGCATTGCAGGGTAACAGCAAAGCCATCGGTGCTGGCTGTCCCCAGCCTGAGCCAGGTGTGTTTGTACAGTGACCCCCTTGCCTTCACAGCTGTAGGGTGTAAAAGAGTCTCATTTCCAGAGCTGAGCAAACTGCCAGCACTGGTGGAGGTTTCTCAACCTACAGATCCCCTTAAAAGACTCTCGGGGTCCTTCCAGCCTCGAGCCCTTTAAAAATGCTTGCAGCTGCAGCGAAGCTATGTCTTTCCCCTCCTCCCTTATGTTTCATTGATTAAGAGTGCTGGGGCTCATTGGGGGATTTAGGAAGAGCTAATTGCAGACTGGTAATTGAAGACAGCTTGGAGTCTCTGGAAATGTCAAGGAACGAGAGATGAGCTTAGATGCTCCCATGCATTTAAATATGCATCGCTGACTCAGCCAGAGCCTTACTGAAGCAAGAGATGTCTGGTTTTCCCTCCCCCAGAGGACCTTGTACATCTTCTGAGGGCAGCAGGATGGGGGAAGCACTAACCTTACCTTGTCTGGGAGCCTCCAGCTCCCCCCGTGGCAAAGAGGAGGTAGGATGTAAGAAGAGGGTTGGTACTGAGAGTGGGAATCCTCAGGCAGGCTTGGGGGCTTGGATTTTCCCTATACCAAAAGCTGCTGCACAATACCACAGGGGTCTAGGCTGCAGTGGGTTCACTCCCTCCTGTCCCAGGGATGTCTCTTCTCAAGCCATAGCATTCTTCTCTTGCTCCCCAGGGGTGCACCCTAGGTGGTCCCCAGGATGTGTGAAAGGACAAGTTCTGCCCAGAGCTTGTAGAGCAACAGCTCAGTGGGACTCTCCTTGCCATGCTGCTCTGTCTGTAGAGCAGGCTCCATGTACTGGATGTGCTGGCTGTGGCACTGAGGCAAGGAGGAGTAGTGGGCAGCTGGAGCAGCCAGCCTGGCAAGCGGTGTCCCCCTCCTGCTGGACAAACAGTGTGGAATCCATGCTTTTGCTATTAAGAGTCGCAAGCATCCCCCAGAGTGACTTGGGCTGCTCCATGGGGAGGAAAGTACTTTGGCTGAGATAGATTCAGTCCCCACATGGCTGGCAAAGGACCTGTCTCCGCTCAGCTTTCTGTGCAAGCCTTTCTCCTCTGTTCAGCTGCGAGGATGATAGATAACATGTTCCTCAAGGCAGATGGAAGTGGGAGGTCTCTTTTCTGCCTCTGTGGGAGCTACTTGGACACTGGCTCTATTGCAGCTTAAAATGTAGCTGCTCTGTTGAATTTGGGATGATTTGTGATTACAAGTTTTTGGTCCCCTCCCAGCTCCATGGCATTTGAGTCACAGCTGCTGGTGAGGTATCAAAAGTGGAAGACATGGACAAAGTGACCCGGGGAGATGGTGGCAAATGGCAGAGGGAACATGAGACATCTTAGACTAAACTGAATGATGAGGTATTTGTACCCAGTGAGGGGCAGGACAATCACCACAGAGTCTCAGCTGCTGGAGGGTGCATCCGATCTGCAGTAGGAATGTGCAAAAGACCTTGAGCTCTGCCTGTGCCCAGGGTAGTCCAGTGTCAGGCATGAGACTGAGGCAGGTGGAACAGCAGGCATTTTGGTCCTTGCTTGAGCCAAAACATGGCCTATGGCATTTCCTGGCTGGTGGGTATGGGACTGAGGAGCACAGACTGGGGACGGCTCTGTGCTAAGAAACTGGAGCAGGAGTAGAAGTGGAATCAAATTAATTTGAGCCTTGCTGTGATGGTTAATTCCACTGCCACAGAGCCTGGAAGAACATAGGGCCAGTACACTGAGAGCTGACCATGTAGCTTACCCTGTGCTGTCCCCCTGATCATGCCATAGTCCTGTGTCACCCCTGAGGACAGAGATCCTTGGATAAGAGCCAGACAGTACCAAGCCGTGGCCTGGGGTAGTTGGGAATGGGTGGCCCTCAGGGCTGTGCTCTAATACAGGACTTCTGATGAGGAAAGTCCTGCATTAGAGCATAATCTGGCATTAGCACATTAATCCAGTCCTGCCTTCTGCCCAGCCCCTGTCCTCAGCTGAGTCCAGCCCAGGGTCTCATTGTACAACTGGGCAGGAATGGCACCAGGATGCTGTCACACCAGCAGCCCTTGCCTGGGCACCAGAGAACAGGTTACAGCAGGGTCAAGGTTTGGGGCTCCATTCAGAACACCTCCAGATCCAGGGAAGGCAGTGCACAAAATTCCCCCCAGGTGCCCCCAGGACCTGAGGAAAGAGATGTCCAGACCAGGGGAGGTTACAGGGCAGTACAGTCCTGAGCATGTTTGCAAGGGAGAAAGCCACAGCTTTTGGAAGCATCAGGATTGATCCCTTGGGGGGTTTCGTGAAGGGTTTTGGATCCCAACTGTCTACACCCGCAGGCTCCAGCTGAGCAGCATTGTCACGAAGTACTTTGTGGGCAGCAAGGCCAAGGGAAGGTGGTGTCTGGAGCGAGGATATGAGTCAGCAGCTTTGGGGGAGGGGGAGGAGGTGGGGGCGAGCTGAGGAGTCAGCACAGCCAGGATGCAGAGAAGAGGAAATAGGTGGAAACTGGGAGACTTGGAGGGAGGAGCAGGGGTGGGCAGGGAGGCAGCCCACATCCTCCAGGGCAGACATGACCTGATTGTGCTGTGAAGGCTATTCCCAGTGTAAGAAATGAAGCGAGTGGTGATATGGGTCTGTTAAAATAGGAGAGGAACTACTTTGTTCTCACTCTGATCCCTTACTTTGGGGATGGGAGGCTTTGGGGTAATTGGAAGGGTCTCCCCACCATCCTGGCAAGAGGCTGAGACCAGAGCAGGGCTCAATCCTGTCCTCTTACCAGCTAAGCATGAGACATGACAGAGACACCATTTTATATACATACATATATATATATATATATATGTGGGTTTTTTTATAGGCAAAATCCCTTCTGCTTCTAGTCAGAAAGCAGCAGAAGAAGCTGTCAGGCCACATGCTCTGCTCTCTTGCTCTTCCCAGTGCAGGCTGACTCTTTGAGATTGTCCTCCTCTATCTCACGCTGGGCAGGGCACCCAAGAGCTCCCTACAGGTAGGTCTGGAACCCGGGAGTGCACCGGTTCCATGCAGCCTGCTGCCAGCCACCTGGGACAAGCTCCCCACCCAGCTGGTGCACCACACTGCCAGGGACAGTGCTCTCCCAACCAGCGCCCCAGGCTGGACACCCCTGGCTGGGGCCAGGGACGATGCTGTGCTGGGAGCCAAGCCGGGCTCAGCCCTGCTCGCCCATTGGCAGGATTTTGCTGCAGTCTGCCTCGAGACGGCGGTTCTGGTGACTGAAGAACGTAGCACTGCTGACAGGCTGGGTCAGATGGGGCTCTGAGGAGGCAGGAGGCTGGATTGGGTGGGAAGTGATGCTCTGTCCCCCACTCCAGTAAGCACAACATTGGGTGGGTGGGCTGTTCCCAGTGGAGCCTGGGGATGGGAGCATCCTGAGTTGCCATGGTGACACTGGCTGCATTCTCAGGCAGGTGATAGCATCGCTGGTGCCCCCAGCTCCCGTTGCTGTTCCGGGGGAGCGCAGGGCTGGTTCCTGGCTTTTGAGGTGGCACTCTTGGTACAGGGCAGGGGGGATCGTGCTAGGTGAGCTCAGAACAGAACAAACCAATTCCTCAGCTGCATCCTGTTGCACTGGGCATGTGCAGTGGTCCTTCCTCTCTAAAAAACATAACTCCTCCCTTTACCCAGCGTGTCCAGCTTCTCATACAGCAGGAACCTGTATTCCAGGGCTCAGAACAAGAAAGGAACTGGGACCACCTGAGCTTTCCTGGAGCAGACACTGGCAGAAGGACAGGAGGGATAGGAGCAGGATGGGGTGGAGGGAGCTACTAGTGACCCATATCCCTTAATCCATATCCTGCCCTGCGTCATGCAATTATCTAAGCCCCAAAGCAGGCTCCTCTAAGTGGGAGCAAGACCCCCTGCCCAGGGTCTGAGAGAGCCAGTTGTGGACAGCCCTCACCCCTATCACTGTTTTGGCCCTGCAATGCTGACCTTGGGGCATGTGTGTGTCTTCAACCTGAGTGCTGGTTGCATGGGAGTAAGGACTTTCCCCCTCCGTGTCACCTCCTGCCATCCCTGGAGACCAGACTGTGCAATGCTCATAGACCCCGGAGGGAGGGACTGTCCCCAAGAAGAGACCCTCCCAATTCCTGTAGCTCCTTTCCCATGCTTGGGCTCCCTGCTGGCAACATTAACTCTCCTACCCTGCAGCCTGAGCCCTCCCAAGAGGAGACACTGACATCAGATTCCCCTCCCTTAAGCTGATTAGGGCAGTAAGGACATGTCCAAGCAGATGCCACCAGGCCCGTGAGAGTGAACAGACCCTGAAGGGATGCAGATGGGGCATCATGCAGCCCCCATATCTGGCTGCTGCTCCAGTCTGGGAGGTACATGGAGAGGGACTGAGGGATGACTACCCCCTTGATGGGTTACTACCCCCTCGATGGGTTGGGTAATTACATGACACCACCCTTCACAACTGTTCTGATCCCTGCTGCAAGCCTGGCCCCCAGCCATGGGCATGTTCCTATATTTAGACAAGCAGTGCTTTCCTGCTTACCCCTGTATCAATGCCACATGTGAGCCTGGACCCACAGCGTGGGATCTCTCCACTCTTGGCACACCCCAGCACAGCAGAGGCATTTCCTGCAGGATCAGGCTGTGCTGGGTGCAATGAATTGCCCCAGGGTGGTTGCACAGCACTCTGTGGGTCATGAGAGATCCAGTTTCCAGCATTCTAAATTTCCCTGGATGATGGCAAGGTGGCAGACATCCCACTAAGCCAACAGCACCTCCTTTTTACCTCCAGCTGCCACATCCCCTCACTGGCCTGGGAACAGGATATGCAGCATCTCTAGAGGCCTGTCTCTAGAAGCACAGGAGTTTAAGCACTGTTCTATCTCTTGGGGGCTGTAAGAGCTAGAGGTGATGCAGCATGGTGGCCACACTGTCCCCATCTCAGCCCTGCAAGTGTTCTGCCTTAGATAGGAGGGGATTTACTGCATGGTTTCTCCTCTCACAAACCCCCTGCAGACATGAGAGGACACGGGTCACAGTACCTTGCTGTTTTATTGAAGATCAATCCTTCCACACAACCAGCACAGACCCCAGCACGCCCAGCCTTTCTACATCTACTGGGCCAAAGTCTTGCTTCAAAGGATGGAAATACCTCCTTGAACCTGAGGGGAGAGACCCAGGGCTGCCCCTCGGTGTCTGGAGCTCCCTACTCTGCTGTTATCCTTTCTCTTGCTCCATCACCCACCCAACCTTGTCCCAGGGGATGTCCTCAGCTATGGAGAGGGTCCCATGAAGCCTTGCATGCAAGGGACTGGAGCCACTGTAAAACTGGAGCATTAAACTTGTAAGTGACTTGTAAGTAAAGACATAGGTTCATATGCAGGGCGTCAGGGTTGGTGCCAGTCTGTGGTGTGGTCCTTGGGCATTGGAGAGAGGGCAAAGTTGCAGGGGCCAGGCTCTGCTGCCTCCAGGCCTTACCCTGAGGGCTGGCAGTGCCCCTCACACCTGTTGCTGGCACCTCCAATTCCAGAGTCTTGCCCTGGATAGGAGTTAACCCATGAAGGCCATCTGCTTTCCAGACCATGGTTTCTTGTGAGATCTGGAGGAAGCCACCATCAGCAGGAGGCATAGGAGGGGTGGAGGAAAGGAAGGCTTTAGAGCCAAGGTGCTGCAAGAAGGGTCCCCTCTCCCTGTCCCTGGTCAGTGGGACCCTCACCCATGAACACAGCTGTCTTGGGACTCCAGGTCCTGTCTCTGCAGGGAGAGAGGAGGGCAGGCAGAGGGTGGGGACAGAGCAAAAGGCATTTATGGGCTGAGTTGCATGTTGCAAAGGAAATGGGAGATGTGGTCCTTGCCAGGAGGTGAGTCCATGGTTCCTTCCGTTTACACCTTTTTTTAGGTATCCACATCCATTCCCAGAATCAGGGATCCCTCCTCACCCTGAATTTAATTGGCTTCTCTCCTCCAGCCATTGACATCAGGGAGCCAACCCAGGTACCCTGCAAGCACCTGTCATCCCCTATGCCACTTTCCAAATCTAAAAGGGAACAACTGAGAGCAAGGTATTATTTCCCCCCACCCCACCCTATCCCTCTCTGCCAAGCTCCACAGCCCCATGCTGCCAGGAGCAGAGTAGTCTGCCTGGCATGGCCCAAGCTTCTAATGGTAGTGGTTGTTCATATTGTTGAGGTGAGAGGCTGCCATGGCACTGAATGGGGCAGAGGGCTGTAGCCCATGCCCAGGGTAGAGAGATGGGCTGGAGCCAGGCCAGTAGGAGAAGCCAGCTGGCGTCACACCTGAGGTCATGAGGTTGAGTTTGGAGATGCCTGAAAAGGGCAGCGGGGTCAGGTTGCCCTGAAATTTGTAGAGGGTGTGATCAGGAGTGGCTGGCTGGCACACCTGTGCCAACCCATGGAAGTCGAACTTGTAGGCGTAGCGCTTGCCGTGAACCTTGGTCATGATGTTCTTGTCGTAGTAGTAGCGCAGTGCCCGGCTGAGCTTGTCATAATTCATGTTGGGTTTGCTCTTCCGCTCACCCCAGCGCCGTGCCACCTCATCAGGGTCGATCAGCTTGAACTCCCCATTCGTGCCCTCCCAGGCGATGCAGTTCAGGTTGGCACGGTCGGAGAGCAGCTCCAGCAGGAACTGCCACAGCTGGATCTGGCCACTGCCTGCAAGGCCAGGCCCCAGAGAGGTTAAAGCTCCTTCTCAGGCCGCAAGTGGGGCAGGATGTGCCCCAGTCTCCTCAACTCCCTGCTACATCCTCCCATCCCAGACCCAAGTATCAGATATACCTCATTGCATCTTCCTTGCTCTAGAGACACAAGATGATAAGGTCTTGTCTGCTTTGCAGCATCCCTGCTCTATCCTGTCTCCCAAGCAAGAGCAGGAGATGTCCCTGCACTTCAGTACAGCGGTAGGAGTGCTCAGAGGTCAACACAGGCTGTAGAGAGTCTAGATCCATCATTGTCATGCCCCTCCCACCCTCATCCACACCCCACTGAAGACGGATACCTGCTCATTTGCTTTGTCGTGAGGACGTGGCCTAAATTCTCTCATTTGCAGCCCCTGGAAGGTGCTATCTTGACAGTACTTAGATTGATACCAGCACCAATATTCCCCACTTTCACTTCAGCTTGAAACTGGGTGAGTGTCACAGCACTGCCTCTGCCCACATGTAGGGGCACTGTGCCCTGCAAGGATTTCTCCATAGTGAAATGAAGACAGGGTGGGAATGCTACTCTGATCTGCACCTCTGGTAGTTGCAAGCAGATAAAGGAGAAGAAGAGGGCAGTACCTATTGTAGCTTTGAATCAGGCACCAATGGTCCTTACTTCCAGAGGAAAATTCCCTCTGTGCCATGGCCATTGCACCCACGGCTTGCACTGAGGACCACCTTTCGTAAATGCCCAAGATGCCTCTGTGCCCAAGGTGTCACTGTGTGTGACAGGAGCCTGTCACACTTGGACACATCCATGGTGAGGCATAACAGGCTCTACTGAGTCTGGCCAGAGTTCGTAAGAGGTGAGGGTCCCTGGGAACAAAGGCGATGAATGATCCCATTTCTAGGACTCGTCCGCCCTGCAGAGCAGTCCTGGACTTACCGAAACACTCCGCCACCCCTCCAAGCACCATCCCCTGCACATCCTGCCCCCAACTCAGGGTCTTGCAGCACAGGCTCTTCCCACAGAAGAGGCAGGGTCTGCTTCTTATCATTCCCTCTGCTTTTCTGCCACTGTTTTGTCTAAAGGTGCTTGGATACCAGATGGAAGTTTAGTACCCACAAAACCTGAAGCAGACAATCCCACAGATCAGCTACATTTCCCATAAAGAATGATCTTGTCCTACTTGCTTCACACCCATCTATTTTTTCTAGTGCCCCCCAATACTTGTTCTGGAAGCAGGGAGCTGCCATTCCCTATCCATCCTCATTCCACCAAATGGCACCTAGACATCCTGACCCAGGCACATAAGCTCAGGACTTTCCAAGGTATTGAATTTCCAAATCTCCCATACTGGAAAGAAGGTGCAAGATCTCTCCTTGCCAGGGTACATTCACAGCCCTTGCCTCTTATCTGTCTCCACAACCCCCACCTTGGACTCCTGCTATCCCCCAGCCATGGGGTTCCTCCCCCTCCATTGAGTGAGGGCAGGGAAATGTGAGGGATGCAATTGGGTGGGGTGGTGAGGTTCAATCCTTCCTACCATAGAGGGGCAGCACCTAGGAGCTCCCAGAGAAGACCTCCTGGGATCCAAAAAGAGTCCTCCTCACCATAGGTCAATACACAGAATATAGGTGAGTCAGAGTCAACAGTGCAAAGGCAAAAGGCTCCCTGCCCACTCAAAGTCCCAGCTTTACCCTCCTTCCAACCCCCTAAACCAGGGCTCCCCTTTTCCCACCTAGAGCATCACTTGGCCCCTGACCCCTTGCTAGGCAGGCAAGCAAGCCACATGGCCCAAACGCCACGGGCCTGGCCCTGCGATCATCTGATGGCCAGCCCTGCTGCTCTCCCTAACAGGCTTCTGGCTGCTCCCTGGCCAGCCCTTGGCAGATCCCCAAGGCTCCATGGCGGCTGTACCCGGACGGATGGCTCCGGCTTCCGGAGACGGCTCATCTCCCTGCCTTAGCTTCAGCCACTCACTGGCACCACCCTCCCGGGTGAATTCTCGCCTAATTTCCTAGCTCCAAAGTACAGCTTGCCCAAGCCCGAATGAGTCCCACTAGCTCCTGGGCTGTTTGGCAGCTGCTTCCCCGTCTGATGTCCCCGGAGCACCGGGAGAATCCGAGACATGTGGGGTTCCTGGGGCGATGAGCTCCCCCACTCCCTTTCCCTGCAACGGGCCGGCGGGTCGCTGCCGTCAAGGCTCTGCAGACGGGGCTCGGCCGCTCTCCTAGTGGGTTTCGATGGCGAGATGTTCCCCGCACAAGCCACCCGTAGCAGCAGGAGTGAGGACCGTGTCTCGCGTGGATAGTGTCCCACGCATTGCACGGGGGTCCCCGATGGCTGCGGGGCTGGGGAGGGTGCGTGTACCCCGAGACATCCCGGCTGGGGGCCAGTCCCGGGGAAGGGGCAGCGGTGCTCTTACCTTTCTGCACGCCTGGGCTGAGAGACCCCCACGCCTGGCTCTTCCCGTCTTTGAACAAAGTTTCTCCGACNGAGCCAGGCGGGACTTCGACCCCCCGGCGCCCACCCACGGGCTGCCTCCCCGCAGCCCCCGGCCGCTCCCCCTTGCCTGCCCAGCCGCCGCCGCAAAGCCAGGAAACGCGTCCAGGAAAAAGGAAATCCGATTTCCGACCGAGCAGGGGAAGCTTTTAAATAGGAATAGAAAATCCCGCGGTCTGGGGCAGGGAGAAGAGACCGAGCGACAGAGAGAGCTGCGGAATCTGCGGAAAGGGAGAAGAGACGGATGGGGTGGAAAGAAGGACAAGTGTCAGTGTTTGAGGAGCAGATGGCTGGGGAAAGGAGAGGTAGATGGAAACGTGGATGGAAGGAGGAAAGAAGGAGAGGTGGGTAGATGGAGAGAAGGACGGACAAGAAGAGGCAAAGAAGGATGGATGGATGGATGGATGGATGGACGGACAGATGGAAGAACGGGTGGATGGGCAGCTAATGGGTAGATTGGTGGAAGAATAGAATGATGGAAGAGACAAAGGGGAGATGGGATGACTTGTAGAATGGACAGAAAGAGAGATAGAGGGACAAGTGGGTGGGGTGAAATGATAGATGCAAGTACAGAAGGATAAATAAGTGGATGGGTGAGTTCGAAGGACAGAGGGGTGGATGGAGTGACAGCAGTACAGGGAGACAGTGAGCGAATGAAAGATGGAACGGAGGATGGATGTGCAGGTGTGGAAGGCAGCGAGGGTGGCTGGAGGGAAGGATGGAGGGAAGGATGGAGGGATGGTTGAGGGGCTGGAAGGCAGGAAGGGAGGACGGACAGAGGGAGAGGGGAAGGCAGGGTGGGTTCTGGAGGAAGACAGGACAGAGAAGGGCCCCGGGGCAGCGACCGGGCAGGGCGGGCGGGGCCCGGGTGCTGTGCAGGGCAGCAACCAGGGGTCCGCCCGTACCTGGCAGGTACATGTTGAGCAGCAGTGGCACCGCTCCGGCGCCGTGTCTCATGGCAGCTNAGACTTTAATCACGGCCGCGGGTTTCTATGGAGAGAGCTCGGGCCGCTTCCTGCCTCTTCCGCCTCCTTAACTCTTCGCAAACACGGTGCTGCCACCCGCTGGGAACGGGGCTCGGGCACTGCCTGGAGACGGCCC
>VWYK01094856.1:124240-158740 GCA_013399775.1 Semnornis frantzii
GGGGGTGTGCGCCCACCCCAGACTCCAGCTGTCCATTCCAGTTAGGCAGTGTGGCGAGAGCAGCCCCCCCGTGCCCCGCAGGGCTGACAATGAAAGTGCTGGGCTGTGTTTGCGAAAAGGCTCAGGGCACAATGGGCAAAGGGCCTGACGCACCGCTTTCCTTTCTGCCCCCGGACAATGTCCCTATTTGGCCCGGGGATTAGGGACCCAGCCTTTCCCAGGGCACCCACAGCCTTTGCCAGCGTTGAGGCTGGTGGGAAGGAGGTGCCAGGGTGAAGCAAAGATTTGCCTGCTGGGAGTTGAGGGAACACTAATATCCTCACACTGGGATGCAGAGCTTGCCTGGGGCTGCATCTGCCCCTCCGCCCGCGGCTCTGCCGCCGCAAGTCCCTCCTCTGGCCAGACTCTGCCTTGCATATCCAGAGCTGGCAGGGCAGGGGACTCAGTCTGTGCGGGCAGGGCTCCGTGTGACGTGGTTGAAGATTAGGATGAACAAGAGGAGTGGAGAAAGTATTGGCAGAGGCACAACTTGGTCCATCCATGTTCTGGGAGATGTGCAATACCTTGAAGAGGTTCCTGTGTTCACTCTGAATGGACGCTGATGTACACTGGTTACATGGTACCTGCTTTCAGTGCCCTGGGCATATCCCCTGGCCTGGCAAAGGGCTTCCTGTGCACCTCACACACCTCTTGCCCATGCATAGTGTGAGGAGACCAGCTTGGGGGCAGAGCTATGTCCTTCACCTGGGCAGCAGTATCAGCCCTTTCTAGGACTGCACCAGGCTGTGCAGACAATTCCAGGGCCTCCCACTAGGACCTGGACTGGGTGAGGCCAACTCAGGCTCGAAGGGAAGAAGAATGCTCTGAGAAGCCTTGAAATCTCAGGTCTCTTGGCAGCAGCACTTCCTGCAGCATCGTGTAGCCTGCAGTAAGGCTGGGTACTCCCCACCTTCATCTCTGTAGGAGCCACACCGGTCTGTGGGCAAGGGCTAGACAGAGCACCCCAAACCTTCCCAGATAAACTCCATCCCTCCTCAAGGTCCTGGGCAGAGGGTCAGCATTCCATGAGAGCCTGGCAGCGCTCATGACGCAGGTGCAGTGTGGGCACCTAGCACGGGCGTTACGCCGCCTGGCATCTCTGCCCCATTTTCATCAAGAATTGGGGACTGAGGGGCAATAGCAGGACCGGGCTGGGGCAGGACCCTTGAGTAGCCTTCATGTGTCCCCCACTCTCGACAACGCAACGTTTACCTCCTGCTCCGGGGCCCGAAGCGCCGATGCCGACAGGTCCCAGCAGAGGGTGCAGCCTGGCAGCGGTTGGAGCTGGCTCCAGCTGAGGAACCTTGGGTGGTCCTTGGCTGGGAACAGGTGTTCGGGAGGCAGCTCTCAGCTTGTGATGCCCTGGGTTTTCGTAACAGAGTTTGGGGGGAGACATCCTGGGAGGTGTCCGCTTGTGTAGAGGGTGGAGGAAAGGATAGGGGTGCTCTTCAGGGAGGGAGGGGAATGCATGAAGATAAGCAGACTCACAGGACACAGCCCAGTGATCCGGGGACATCCCTCAAAGTGCTGGGAGGACAGATTTGGGCAGCCCTTAGGGAAGCCAACACTCTGGGGAAGATGAACCATGATGTGGGGCTAGTGCACTAGAGGGTCAACACATACTGCTGCTGCCCCTCACCAGGACTCTGTGGGCAGAGGTGTAGGGCACTGGTTATTTGAGGTGCTATAGGGTGTGAGGACAGTCTGGGGTTATGGGATGCAGTACACTGCAGGACGTATTACAGAGCTACAGGGTGTGAGGCGCCATAAGATGTGTGAGGATGCTCTGGGCTGCTAATGTTGGGGGGGGGGGGAACGACGAGAGGCACGGCAAAGTGTGCTAGAGGATCTATGGGGTATTGATGGTGTGCCATGAGGGGCATGCAAGCACCTCAGTCATGTCCACACAACCCTTTGGATAAAAGAATTGAGGAGCAGTCTAGGGGCAAAACTGGGGAGAGCAGAGTGCAGATGAGAAATGAACTGTCAGATGTAGGCTGTCCCCCTCCCTCACTTCTCAGCATGTGCCACATGCTGGGATGTGCCTTGACGCACTGCTCACCTCATTCCTGTCAGCCACATTGGAGCCACAGCCATGTCCAGGGACAGTGGATCAGGGCAGGTCATCTATCAGATGCCATGCCAAAAGTCCTTTCCCACTGCAACCCAGAGTGCTGGTACAACCTGGCCTCCCTGGGGCATCTCCCAGTACCACTGGGCAGTCCCTGTCACCAGTTATCCTCACCATGTCTGGTTGCCTTCTAGCCCCCAGTCACAACTGCCCAGCCAAGGACAGGGGCAGGAGGAGGCTGGTGCGGGGGCAGGCAGCAACCCTGCTCAAGGGCAGCTGCTAATATTGGCTCTGGGATCTGGGTAGTGCTCACCCAGGGCCTCCTGCATAGGCTAATTTAATAAGGACCCTGTGTTGCTCCGGGCTCAGCCTGTTCCCTGTGCTAGCAAAACAGATCAGGTTTCTCTGTGCCACCCGGCACACTGCGGGCAGCCGGCAGTGCTAGGAGGACAGAATTGCCCAGGTGCACCATGCCAAGTCCAACCATGCCATCCGTAGTCCCCAGCCATGGGGCTATGCCCCTCACCCTGTTCAGGCAATGGTTCCAGGACAGTGCACGGTTTAAGGATCTGAGCAGACTGAGAAGCAGCCTCAAGGGAGGTGACACAGGCAATGCCAGGACACCCTATCGCAGTGCAACATCTGGGACATGCCTGGAGTTCATGGCAGCATGCTGTCTTGCCCATTGCTGTTATGAGTATATGGGCTACCTGACCAGGCCAGCACAGCTGTCAGGTCCAGCATTTGGCTAACACTGTGTCAGGCTGAGTCCTGGCCACCACCCCAAGTCCTGCTAGCTCCTCTCTCTCTCTGCCCTATGGGCTACACTGTCACCCCAAGGGTCTGGAGGTCCAGGGGCTGGGCCAAGCAGGAGCAGATGGAACTGGTGCCGGCCCCTGTTTGTCTTTCTTGCAGTTGCCTGGTGCTCTGTTTGTTCTGGGGATAGCTTCCTGCTGCCAGGGCCAAAACAGGTGGCTTTTATTTGCAGGGTCTGGCTGATTAGATCAGGGGCAATATGTCATCATTCCTTCCACCCAGTCCCACCACTCCTGTTTCTTCTCCTTTCTCCCCCAACCTCATTTCCCTGAGAAATCATTCTCCTTGTCAAAGATGCAAGAACCTCCTTCCCTTCTCAAGCATCTCCCCTTCAGGATTGCTCTGAAGACAGCCACCAGAATTGGTAAATCCAACCCAAAACCCTTACTTGCACCTGCTGGGTTCCCAAATCCTGGAGCTGAGAGGCTAGATGAGGTCCCCAGTACCACTTTTCCCTTTCTGGGCACAGAGAACACATATGTGCAGGCAGATATTCACCACAGAAGCCATTTTGCACAGGCACTGCCTTGCATAGGGAGCCCCAGCACATGCCAGCTGCCCCACACACACGTGCCCCCCACGCACCCAACCGTCCCCTCCCTGCAGCCGGAAACTCCTGGGATCACAAATAGCCTGGCAGATGTTGCTGGGATTAGCTCCTATACAGGCACACACACCACAGGCTGCCAGCCCTTCAGTCCCAGGCACTCATACTCTCCAGGGGCAAATCTTGGTGTGCCCCTGCTGCACCCAGGGCTGGATGAGTCCTCAGGGTAAGCAGACAGTGGGAGAGGATCCCCAGTAGGGGTCAAGATGCTGACTGATCTCTGGGTACTATCACCAATGGTCAGAGAAGGACAGGGATGTGGTGCACAGGTACTTGTAGTGTGAGGGGTACTCACATATTCCTGCTCATAGCTGGGTCTCACAAACAGCCCACTGAGGTGGTCCTCCATGCAGCACCCCTCACCCCAGACTCAACTCTCCCCATGCATCCAGCCACCACTACTATCACTGGATTGGCTCTTCAGACCTGCATGCCACCTGTCCCTGCCATGCTGACCACCCTAGGCTCCATGCTGGTAACCCCTGGGCACCACCAGTTGCACTATTCCCCCTCTCCCTGTGGAACTCTGGGTGCCCACTCTGCCCTGTGACACAGCTCCAGAGACAGACCCACAAAGACCAACCAAGACAAAGATATTCCCAGGAAACACATACGTACTCCCTGATGTCCCTCCAGGACATTTCCTGGCCCTGGCTGCAGGCTGCCCCTAGCATAAGGCTGTGCTCAGTTCCCAGGTTCTGCCAGCCTTGCTCAGTCCCCAGGAGTTGTTGGGGAACTATGGCCTCGCTTGCCTGCTCCCCACTGTTCCCATGGGTACTAATCCCACCTGAAGGTCATGGAGGCTCAGCCAGCTGCTCACCTCCTGCTTGTGGATTACAGCCTGGGTGTGAGCAGGTGGCAACTGCTGCATCCCCAGGCTGTCCCAGCCCCATTATGGGACTGACAGAGGAATAAAAAACAGCCAGGTTGATTCAAAAGGGACTCCAGCATGGCAGATCCCTTGCAGCTTTAGGTGTCATTTCCCCCACCGTCCATCATCCCCTATCCAGATGGAGATGCCAGGCACCAGGACAGAGGAGCTGGTATCTGGTCCTCATATCCAGATCCTAACCTGAAATGCAGCCACTGCCACTGTGACATCCTGCCTGTTAACCCAAATAACCCTAGTCTGGCACTCACAGGGCACTCCATAGCTGCAGTGTCCTGAAGACACATGCTGGTCCCCACAGAGTGCTCAGTGTCAGGGAAGTACTGATGGAGACGAAGGAAGCATGCCCAACCCCACCCTCAGCCTCTCCTGGATACAGCTGCAGGTGCATTTCCTTTAGTACTCTGTGTCATATTTTGGGGGCACCACGGCATTAGCACAGCTTCCCAGGTCCCAGCTTTACCTATAGCACCTGAGGCATTACCGTAGGGGTGCAGACTGCAAGGATATTGCTAGAGAGGGTGTGGGGTCCGTGGACTCCCCTTCCCCAGCTCCTTCAGCTCCACATCCAGGGGACGTTAGTTCAGTCAGCACCTGGCCAAGGTCCCAGTCCCCTCTGGTGCTCTTTCACATATTTGTTGACAACATCTGTAGTACCAGATGCCCTGGGCGAGGGTGACACTCAGCAGCAGTAGCTCCCCTCCTCCAGCAGCTTTGAGCTTGGAGTGTGGGTGGGGCTGAGACAGACACTGCGGCAAGAACAGAACGTCCTGCCTTGGGGTTCCTGAATCCAGCAACGGTTGCACCAGGAGCCGTGGCCCTGGCACCCTGCTCAATGTCCATGCCCTGGGTAGGCTGCCCACATGCTGCTCGGAGCCATCAGATAGCTCAGGGGAGGGGCCCCCCATCACTCAGCCCTTCCCCAGAGGCCCCATGGGAGGATGGGGCTGATGCAATTTGAAATGCAGGGCTAGGGCAACTTTAGGGATTCTCCCTCTGGCACCTCGAGTCCTTCAGGAGCATTCTTCACCCCTTATCCCCTTCACTCATGGGAGTTCTAAGCCCTTCTCTGGGGCAGTCGCAAAACTCATTCCCTTATCACATGGTCTGTAGGTCCAGGGGGAGGATGCCAGGCTATACCAACCCTATGCCTGATACTGCCCACAGCCAGGAATGGGCTGAGGGTGGGCAGAGCTACCTGCTTGTTTAACCATGCCAGGACGCCACTCCATACCTGGGACACACCTCTCCCTTCCACTCTGTCTGCCAAAAAGCAATAAGGTTGTCCCAGAGTCAGATGGGTTGAAGGCTGCTTCTCCCTATGGTCTTGTGTCGACAGGGAATTTGTGGGATGGACTCATTGCCTGGAGATGGTATCTGAAGCTACGGCCTAGCACAGGGAGTGCAGGACCCCACCATGCTCCCTGTCCCAGTCCCTACCTTGGCCAGGGGCAAGCGGAGTGGCTAGAGACAGCCAGAGGGTGTTTAGCACCACCCTGACCTCCAGCAGGCCCAGGACTGGGGACAGAAGTAGCCAAATTCTTCTTGTGAAAGCTGTTTGGGTACCTACACCAGTACTGTACAAAGTGACCTTCAGAGACAGGAAGCCTCTGCTCAGCTTGAGTATCTCCTCTGTGCACAACAGAGCCATGGCAAATAGGCTGAGTGGTGGACATTCTGGGTTTAGGGATGCCTGCACAACCATGGTGCTCAGTCCCTGGGGTACCCACAAAGCTCTGTGTGCAGTGGCAGCAACCTGGACTGATCAACTGAGGGCGCTGGGGTGTGGAGGGTAACCAGCTACCTCTGCCACATCCTGCAGTGAAGTGGAGCCTGCCCTGGGACGGCACACCTCATCCGGTCTAGGCAGGATATACAGCCCACAGGCAGCACCCCACAGGTAGCCAGCCACAGGGCACACCTCTGCTAACACCCACACCTTCACGGAACGCACGCACAGCAGGACATGTAGCAGTGGGCATGGCAGGGGCATAGTCAGCTCCATGTGTTTTGTTCTGTGGGAGCCATATGCATCACACATGCACACAGGGCAGTGAGTGCAGCAGGGAGACGCACCACTGCCACACTGCCTTCCTGCCCCAGACAGGCACACACAGGCACACACACCAGCTCCCGTGTGCAAGCACAGATGCCTGCACACACGCACACACTCCCACGCAGCTGCACCTATATGTAAATGCACAGCATGACACTCCTGCCTCCCAGTGCTCTTCCTGCACTCTGCCATCCATACACAAAGCCTCCCCGTGCAGAGCTGCACCATGTAAATCCCCAGCCCAGGTCCTCAAAGCCATGCCAGTGGCTATGCAGGACCCAGGGGATGGGGGCCCCTTTGGTACATGTGCTGGCTCTGGTGTGGGAGATGTGGGTGTTTGAAGTCCCCAGCTCTGCGCAGCATGGGGATCAGCTTGCTCTTGGGTGCTAACCCTGCCAAAGGGCCATTGCCCAGGTAACACAGACTGTAGGGCAATGTGGCTTCCTGGGCCCACCCCCCAACTCTGAAGGGTGTCAAGCCTTCCCAGAGCCATTGGGCTGGCAAAGCTGGAGCAGAGAGAGCACACTGGGAAGATGGCAAGGAGGTGGGGGACAATTTCTAGTGCTCCCACTTGTGGTTGTCCCCTTCTGCTGGGACGCACATTCTGTCCTGCACACAGACCTGTTGTTGGTACCAGCACAGGGTATGGCTCCCTGGATGCTGCCTGGATACTCTCAAAACAAAGCAAAACAACCCAAACCAAACCAATCAAACAAAACCCAACACAGAACAGATTTTCTGGAGCATCTGGGCCATGTACAGGGTGCAACATGGGTCCCATAGGGTTGTCAGGTTGTAGGAGACAATGCAGCCCCGTGGAGCCATCAAGGAAGAGCAAGGCAGCCTGGCAGCATCCCCACAGCCCACTCTGCCAGATACCATCTCCGCCAGGCTCTGCCCCCACGGGGATGCACGTGCAGTGGCTGGAGCAGCACGGGCACCAGGGTCTGGCTTTCCTCAGTGTTATTAATTGGGCTCTCTTTGATCCCAGTTTGAGTGGGGCAGCTGCAGGGGGTTAGACATATCAGGGAACTGTTGTGCTTTCTTGGTTTTTCAACGTTGCCAGGCTAGTTTGCAGGAAACAGAGCACAAAGGCATGACCCAATGAGGCCTGTGGCCAGTGTGTTGGTCAGCAACCACACTGTGTGGTGGTCGTCCCCAGACTGAGATGAGCGCTTGGCTCTAGAGAGATACAGGGAGCTCAGCACCCTTAAGGATGCTCTTTGATTTTGTAGCTTTCCCACAGCACCTGTTGGAAACTCTCCAAACATCTGCACAGGCAGGGAGCCCAGGACTCCATCCCTTGCAGGGGCACCCCAGGAATAGGTCTCTCCCTCTCCAAGCAGGGACTCCTAAGCCTGGTCCTGCATTGGATGGGGAAATGGGAAAGAAAAGCAATCATCTCCCCTGGCATATTTCTGGGCTTCTTTGCCTCCAGCATTTCCTTCCTGCACACCGTGGAGCTGCGTTCACCCTTTATGGCATTTGCAAGAGAGGATGCAGGAAGTGATCAGGATGCACCTGTAAATTCAGAGCATCCTTGAGCATGGCAAGGCCAGAACTGGATACTGTTCTACAAGAGAAGTGCCTGCGCGCTAGGGCAGGGCAGGGCAGGAGCATGCTCGAGGCTGTCAGAGAAATCACAGCCAGGTGTGGCCAGACAGGGCTGTGTGGGGCTCTTTGCACCCCTAAATGTTCTGAAGCAGGAGGAAAGCAGGTCCTTCACTGTCCCATCTCCAAGCTCTCTGGTGCTCTGTGCTATCTCCACCACATTAGGAGCACCTCTGAGCTTTGAATGTCTTTGTGCTGGCTGCAGGACAATGCGTTAAGGGACAGGACATATGATGTGGCAGGAGTCCAGGTCAAGCACTACACTGTGCTATGAGAGCAGGGCAGGCAGTGGACAATGCTGTCCTGGAAGAGACCTCCCAGCCTGTCAGATCCACTCACCTCATACCCTTCAACAGCAAGCACAGGCAGAGGGATTAGCACCAGCAGGAACCAATACCCAGCCTGCTGGGTGAGGGTGAGCAGCAGGCTACACCTGCTCTGGGCAGCCCAGTGCACAGGCCAGCAAGTGCAAATCCTGGGAGCAAGCCAGGGCAGAGATGTGTGGGAAAGGGTGTGACATCCTCCCATTTCCTGCCCCACTCCGTGTTCCTGGACTTCATCCCCACTGCCCACACTGCGTCACCAGCTAAAGCTCCCTTGGTGCCAGCAGACCATTGGGACCTACCTGGACATTTGGCAGAGCTCCACCTTGGGCCAGCACTGTGCCAGAATAGGGCAGCACTGCCAGGCCTCCCCATTCCTGCCATGGCTCTGCAGCACTACTGGGGTGCAAAGACCAGGCTGCCCTTCTCTACAGACAGCTGTAGGCAGTAGTCAAACACAGGTGTGGAATGCTTATGTCTAGCATGTTACATGTGCCTACTGTGCTACGGGCACACAAATGTGGGTCCTGCACATCACAGCCTGCAAAGCTGAGTGTCCAAAATATCACATGTGCCAATGTCAAGCAGGTCTCATGTCCCCTGCATGTGAAGGTCCCGTGGTGTTCGTGTGATGCATGCTGCATGTGGCTTCCATCACCTGTGTGGACTGCCTGTCCATTGTCATGTGAAGCACAGGTCACACCATATGTGTGTACTCAGATAGAAACTGCACATTGTGCACAACACACACAGGCTGCATGCTCATCTTGGTAGCTCCTGCATGAGTTGCAGGCAGGTGCGCGCTCCCTGCGCGGGCTGCAGGTCACAGGTGCAGGGGGCAGGCTGCGGAGGTGTGTGGGTGATGTGGCATAGATGTGTGCCAGCCACACGCTTGCAGATGGGCTGGACCTGCCTAACGCGAGCCGAACGAACAAAACGTTCAGGTCAGGTCTTGCACGTGGGGCTCGACGCCAGGCAAGTGCAGAGTTGTTCCAGGCTCGGACAGCGTGGGCGGGAGGGGTGCTCTTGGGTGGGAGGAGTGCTCTGCTATGGGCTGTCGGCAGCCCTTTCCCATCCTTTCTGCTGAGCCGGGTCCCTCCAGGCTGGGAGCGGTGTCCTTGCTGCACCCACTGCTCCAAACCAGCTCCTCTGGGTGTAAAGTGCGGAAGGTGGATGCTTGACACCTGCTGCCTGGGAAAGCCAAACAGAGCAGGGGCTGGTTAAACTGGCATGGCAGGGTGGGGAGGCAGGGTGGGTGAGAAAGCAGGGAAGGAAGGGAGGAAGGGAGAAATTAAGAAAGTAAATTAAGCTGTGGAGGGAGCAGAAAAGATAAAAAAATAGAGGTGAGAGAGCAAGGAAGAGTTAAGCGACAGCCAGGACAGTGTTCCCCAAGCTCATTCCCTTCCCTCCCAAGAGTCCGAAGGTTCCATTGGACTCACAGTGCTTGTCCAGGGAGAGTCTTCATGGTGTCCTCCATACCCAGCACTCAGCTCCCAGCCGGGCAGCCAGGACCCTGGCCCAGGTGTGCCAGGCTACAGCAGCTCACCTGGCTCCGATGACACGCTGGCAGCTGGCAGGTGAGTGGCTTCGCCTTCCCCTGCTGCCTCAGGAGTAGAAAATGAGGGTGATGCCGACTGGATGGGGCTTTTATAGCCCTGATAAAAATAGCGCTGGCTGACCGATGATCGGGGGGCCGGAGAGATGTGACTGAGCAGAGACAGGCAAGAGGGCTGGGCTGGTGGCAGTGAGCCTTCTCCCCAGCACACCTGTCACGGTTCTGTGTTTGCTCAGAGCAAATATTGACCCAGGGAAAGCAGGCTGGGCAAGGGAGGCGATTAGCCCACCTAGATTAGAGGCAGAGCAGGTCTCTATGCAAACTCTCCAGGGCTGCCTTTGTTAATGGGAGCCTGATGGGCTGATAGGAGCCAGGAGCTTGGGNCTCACTTTATAGCTGGGGGTTAGGGGAGGCAGGTGTGGGGGTACCCTACCTGGGCACCCCTGGTATGGGGGCTGCTGAAAGGTGAGGGAGCAATAAGGTCTGAGGGCAGAAAAGCAAAGCCTAACACTGAACGCCTATGATGGCAAGGACCCCCTTGCCACAGTTGCCCCTCACATGCCAAAGACCCCTTGGGCACACCAGGGGCAATGCATGTTTTGTTGACAGGAGCCCACAGCCATCTGAGCCAGGTGGCAAAGCAGAGCCCAACAAAACTATCTCTGCTTGCTCTCTTTAGAAGCTTTTCCAGCATGGCCCTGTGGGCCAGGAGCCAACTCTCCCAACACAGCCCCAAGAACAGGGTGTGTTTCACTCCATGTGCACATGCCTGCCTGTGGGGTCACTGCATCCCAGTCACAACACTCTCCCGCATCCTGGCTGTGTCACTGCCCAGCAGAGCAACCAGTGCAGATAGTCCTGTGTGGCTCTGGAGGAAGCATGCCCCATGGGGTGCAGGAAAATTTTGAACATGCTCCCATAGGACTCAGTCCTGCCAGTCCTCAGCTGATCTCAGCCAGACCCAGCAGGAGCTGGGCTATCTCTCTGGGTTACTCTGGCACGCACAGCTCCCTGGATAACAGAGCATGAAGTGCAGTTGCAGTGGCAGGAGAAGCTCCTTTGTGCAAGTGCACTGGCCTGTTCGTTTGCCTAGGTAGGTGTGTCTGAGGGTGGGAAAGGGGGTAATACTGCTCTAACCCCCACAGTGGACACCTGCAAATATCCTGATCTGGACCATCCTTTAGAAACCACCAAACTGTCCTTTCCAGAGCCAGTGTGCTTACAGTGGATTCCCAAATATAAGGGGATGGTTGCAGGTCCTTATCCGTCACTGCCACCCAGCTCTTCTTTGGAAATTTACTGCTTTCAGAGTCAGGACTTTGCAAGGTAGGCCCCATCCTTCCTACCTTCTGCTGTCTCTGGGACTTGGGTCCTGCAGGCTCTCAGCCCAGCAGAGCCTGGCATGGGAATGAGTTGGAGTGATGCCAGCCTGCTGGCTCAGTCACCCTGATCCTCCTTTTCCAATTTTGACAGCAAAGGAAATGCAGGACCACCTCTGCCCTAGACTGTGTTGTTAAGAGGAAAGACAATATTCCCTCTCCATTTGAAGCCATACAGGTCCTGACACTTGGGCTTGTCCATTTCTCCATTCCCAGCATGGGATACGCTGGGCAGGACTCCCTTCCAGGCCATGCACCGACAGAGCGGAGCAGCAGTTCCTGGCATAGGATGCTTGGCTGCCCCCACATCTTCCTGTAGAATCCAGGAAAAAAAACCAAAACACTGATGCTGCTGCAGGTCCAGCAGACATCTCCAAGCCTAGGTGTTGCATCAGAAATGCTTTCTCACCCCAGCCTCTCCCCCGAAAGGGCATAGCTCCACCATGCACCAAATGACATGCAGAGCTGCCCTGCGGAAAGTGAGAGAGAAGTGAGCTTGAAGAGTTCCCTGCACCAGACAGCTATGCTGGGGAACATCTTCCATGTGCCCTGACCCTGACATCTCTAGGTTTGCATCTACTGGTATGTGCCTTTCCCTGGCAGGGCAATGCCAGGACCAAGCCCCTGCTCACGGAGGCTCAACGTCTTCTCACAGCAGCCAAGAGTTTGTGTTGCCTCAAGGTTCCAGGAGGACTGAGTAGTGCACATCAGAGCACCTCTCCTGCCCAGGGCATGGAACAGAATGTGCCCATTTCCAAGCACCAGAGCAACAGCACACAGCTGAGCCAGCATAGTCCACTGTCTCAGACATGGGAGGTCGGGGCCGAAGGGTCTCTGTCTAGCTCTGTCAAGGGTTTTCAGAGGATCACCTTCATGTTTTTGCTCTCCAGATTTTGCCCTGCCTGGGCAGAACCTTTCCAGATTTCTAATACTCAGTCCAAATGAAGAAAGAGCTGATCCCAACGCGGGGTTGTAAACACCTGCAACGAGAGGCCCCGGGGACTGGCCGGTAACACTGCCACCTTCCCCACATGGACGCAGAGCCACACTGAGTGGGTCTTTGCAGAGGATTCAGGGTCCCCAGCTGCAATGGGACAACACAGCCTTGCAGATACCCTGGCAGAGAAGATGGAGAGCAGCTTTGTTCCCTTCCCTTTATCTCCCAGACAATGGCATGATTCAGCAGGTGTTAAATGTTTTAATGGGATTCAGGATAGCTTCTGTTGCCCACCTGCCCGAAGGCCATTTCACTCCTCCCTAGGAGCCAGGACTTACAGCCGAGAAGAAAAGACCTGTTGTGTGTTACATTAACTGCCTGATGACTGAGCACTCCTGATAACCGGCAAGAGGAGGAGAGCCCCATCAGTCTGCCAGGCTCACACTCGGCCAGCTTCACGTTGGCTGCATGTATACCTACCGGAAGCCTGTCCCGGCGGCCTGGCCATCAACCATATACCGATAGTTAGGAAGATCACCCCAGTTCACCTTCCACACACCAGCGGTATGGAGCAAGACCTGTATCTAGAATATCTGTTAGAGACATGCATTAGGCACATGGGTGGTGCTGGAGCAGGGCCCAAATCCACCCCAGGAAGCCAGTACAACAATCTTAGACTTCCTCCTGCCTGAGACTCAAACGCAGTTAGCAGAGCCTCTCCCTCTTCTGGAACCCGGGCTGTGCGTCTGGTATAGTCTCGCAGTTCATTGCCTTCAACCTTGGCAGCGGGCAGCAACAAAGCCTCTTGGTAAAGGACAAGTCTTCCTCACTAGCACTGCACATCTCTGCCTACAGCATCACCTCACCACCGCCCCCAGGATCCAAGCATAGGGAGAAGCAGCAAGGGAAGCACCGAAGCCCCTGGGTGAGTGCATTGCTGTAGGCACTCTGCTCTGCAGAGCTCTCTTCAGGCAGTGCCTAGAGGGCTGCTGCCTCCCTTTGCCCAAGGGGTTGGTCACCCATGGGAATGTTTTCTAAAGCCAGAGCCTGAGTCAGCTCCTCAGCTTGAGAAGAGGAAGCAGGAATCTTCCCAACCTGGGAAAGGAGCTGTACCTGTTGTATTTTTGACTTAGGATGGGATAAAATAAGAAAAGTGTGTGACAGCTGCTAATGGCTTTGCTCAGTGCACACTGAGTAATTCTGGTTGACTGGCACCAGAGAAGACCTACAATAGAGGTAACACACCACCATCTCACACCACCTTCAAAGGGAAGAAAGATTTCTCTTTCAGATACATGGGTAGCTCTTAAACCTCTTGTTCCCTGATTCAGCTGTTGCTGGAGGCACTATTTCAGGGCTATTTCCTATCAGAGAGAGACAGAGAAGTTAATTTACCTCTGGTAGTGCTCCAACAGGCAAGCACAGTGTGAGTTCCATTTCCTCCAGGTCCAGGCTATGTTCATTGTGGAAGAGGAGGACAGATAGGAGCTCTAATGACAAATACAATTCTCTGCACATGTCTGCACTCAGCCTCCATTCATTCACTCTTGGGTGTTACACCAGACTAACATGGAGCCTTCGCTATGTTGACTCATCTGTCTCACAAGGCAGGGGAGTTAAACAGTGACACAGTCCAGATCATGCAGCAGATCTGAGGATGGACAAAGTCAGTGAACTTGTCTCTGCTGTACCAGATCGCCCCTGGGCTCCTGCAGGCAACTGGATCCAGCCTGCTTTAGGACAATGTGGCTCCTTCTCTTGACTGTGTTACTAGTCTGGGAATCCTGTCGCAGATACAGAACATCTGCCATGAGCAAATCCTAGTGAGGATCCTGGACCAGGCAGAGTCATCCCAACTGGACTGTACAGTTAGGCTGTGCTGCTGCCTTGAGCTGGAGAGACAGGTCATGGCACTCTGTCATCTCTTCAGGACTGGCCAAAGCATGAAGAAAGAAAAGTTGCTGTGATGGAGGAGACCTGGCTCCCAGAGTGTTGGGGAGGGAGGAAAGGGCCTGCATTCCTGCTGAGGATCCAGGGTCCACGTGAAGGCCCCAGGCTGATCTCAGGAGCTGGCAGTGCCTTTGCTGTATCTCTGACCAGGGAACAGCTAGGCCCTCGGGCTTAGCAACAGTTACACACGCAGAGCTCCGAGCAGGGCGCTGGAGTGGTGCTGGGTGAGCTGCAGCACCCCGGGAAACAGGAGGCACTTGTCCTCTGCTAAGCAGGTCAGAAGCCCCCTGTGGCAACTTGGGTAGCTTGGGCTGCAAGAGGAGAAGATGCAACTGCAGTCTCGGCTGCCAACTGCAGTCTCGGCTGGTTACAGGCACTGGGAATACAGGACAGGAGGCCTTGGAGTGGGACAGCAGCTGCATCCCCACCAGAGTAGGGTGGCTACGTGAGCCCGTGACAGGACTGAAAGAGAGGGGAGATGCTGCCTGGCACGACAGCCTTTGCCAGGGAGCAGGCTGCCGGTGCCCAGCACCAGCTGCAGCTCTGCGCTATCACTGGTGGTTTCCCACAACTAACACTGCCACCTCCCGGCTGTGACAATCCCCGCTCCTTCACCGTGGCACTCTCCTGCAGCCCGCCCAGCCCCTTTGCCAGACCAAGGCTCAAGACATACACTTTCCCGGGTGACAGCCTCGCAGCTTGGAAAGGGGAGAACGCCTCCAGGGTGCCCCCAAACCCAGACGCATGGATGATGTAAGTTACACTCTGGTGTCTGTGTGCCCAGAGGCCAAGATGCTTTTATTGGGCTGCCGAGTGTGCTGCGTGGGGCTGCAGAGACTCTCTTGCACTGGGTCACTTCAAGCAGGGCCTGCAGCAACCACGGAGCAAGGAGAGGAGAAGGATTCAGTACCTGTATCCTCCTGATGTTGGCAGGGGCTCAGCACCAAAATGCTCAGCTGTCAGTCCTTCCTCAGGACTGACATTTCAAAGCAGATTCCCCTCCTCCCCCAGCTGGTACAGATTGGGGGCAGTTGGAATAGTCACAGAGGTTGCCCACATGCTCCATGTAGCATAGGAATGTTCTTCTCTGATGATGCGGCTGGCCACAGAGAGATCTCATGAACCCTGCATTGGACTTGCTAGAGGATTCAAATTGCAGCTGAGTACATAACCAGGACATACCTCCTTAGAGGCAGCCAGCACACTGAGCCCATGTCATGGTGTGGGAGAATTGGGGTTGGTCTGGACATCACAGGGATGGGATGAAGAGTGGAGACAGATGATGTGCTTGAAGAGCTCAAGCAGCACAGAGTCCAGCAGCTACACTCTTGAGGGTGGAGGTGCTGGACTGGTGATTCTGAAGAAGAAGAAGAAGAGATTTTTTTGGGGTAGAGAGAGTGCAGCCTGCTGCTGCCTCACCCCAGGGAAATCATTCCTTCCTATGGGATCACAAGGAGCACTTATTGTTTATCTAGATGAGACTCCTCAAGCTCCGGAGATGACAGCATCAACCCTCTCCCATCATTTCTCAGTCCCATCTCTCTGCACTTCTCCCCAAGCCGGGGCAAAGCCTCAGCTCCAAATCTGCCTCCCAATCAGTGGCCACTCCCTCAACCTAACTAGACTGATCCCACACTATCTGGGACTGAAAGAGCTTTGACCTCTCCCCCTTCCCCCCATTTTTTTTTCCTGTCAGAGGCTGCGCATCCTAACCACAATGCCCAAGAGATCTCCTTGTGACAGGCTCTCCAGCGCCTCAGGCTAGACTCTTCTGCCAGCCATTCACTCGAGGTGATGCGCCAAGAGCTGCATGACGTGTCAGGCCCACAGAAGGACTGAAGCATTATCACCTCTGGTCTGTGGCTCAGAACAAGCCAAGAAGGGGCAGAGGTTTTGGGAGTGGATTAACCCTTTTGCCCAGGAAGCCTCGGCATTAATAGGCAGCAATCCAGCAAATCTACACGGTCTAGAAAATGGGCTGTGCACAGATACACTCCATTACCTTCGGGAAGCGGTAGGGGGCAGCGCAGTGACCCTGGGCCGGGCTGTCAGTACCACCTCCCCACGGCTGGCTTCGATCAGGATGTTCTGCAGTGTGTTTTCCAGCACCATCTCCACCAGGCTCCCAAGGGCCGTCTGCCTGGAGGGACAGAAGTACGGGGAGATGACAGCTATTGGGAGACAGATAAGGCAGGCAGCTTGCCGTGACTCCTCCCAGGACACATCGGGCACACACTGTTACACTGTTTCCTACACACTGAAGCCAACGTACCAAAGATTTGAGCGATAAGCTGCTGACTCTTCTCTCAGAACTGTCACCAGCTGGCATCAGGCTCTGACCTCACACAGAGCTGGATGACTGTGGTTTTACTGGTTTCTCCCTCCAAGCTGTGCTGTATTTGTGCCTATGCTTTGTGGCCTGTAGCAGTGTGCGAGGGTGTAGCCACAGCAAAGTTAAGGTGCAGTGAGAGTAAAAGCTGAAGTAAACACAGAGTGCACTCTAGCATCCGATACAGCCAAGAGTGTCTGAGTGTAAAGTAGGCTTCACTCACCAGCTGTCACTGCCCAGGGCTCAACCCCAACACAGCAAAATGGCACTCTTCACAAGCCACAGTCAGGATGGGGTGGCCAGGCAGGTCAGCATTAATTTCCACCTAGAACAGCCCAGCAGAATGGGTTTCTGCCCAGGCAGTGTGCTGCCATGGCTGTTTCGCCTGTGAAGCTCTTGCCTTTTATGTGTGAACTCTTTCTCACCTGCTCATCATCTCCTCATGCTCCTTCAGCTGCTCCTTCCGCTTCCAAGACTTCAGCAAATCATAGTTGGGAGAGTTTTCTTGTCTCAGTTCTTTCCTCTCTCCATCCTTCTCAGAGTAAAGATCTGGCAAAGTAGAGACCCTGGAGGGGACCCTGGAGCACAGCCTCCTGTCCTGGAGCTCTGCTGATTCTGCATACCGGAACTGGGAAAAATACGGAATGGGCTCATCCAGGCTTCTTCTCATTGCATCATGGAACTGAGCCTCCTCCAAGAGACCTCTGGCAAAACAAGGGGTGAGTTCCTGAAAATCAGATATCTGTAAGACCCCAGAGGACCATTACGAGACAGTAAAAAAAAGGGTAAAACTGTGACGGATGTCAATGCTTAGCTGGTCCCTTCTTTCATTCTGGGCCTAAGGGAGGCAGCAAGATGGCTTGAGCTAAGCACACCACCTCTGCCTCCCCAGCACTGGTTCTTTACTGTTCTAGACAACACAAGTGAATCCCAATGCAGCCTGTTCCCGAGATCATGGCAGGTTTCATTCCTGGGCAGTGACACTGATTGCTATGCAGCAAGAGGTGCAGTCCCTAGCTGAGGAGGAAGATTTTGCTTTTAGGTGTCATACCAGGCCTCCTGAGCTCATAGTCCCCAGGGCAGTGTTTGGCAGGCTGGGTACCCCATTCTGGAACATCCTGAATGCACAGACAGATGTGCTGGGGGAGAGGGGCTTCAGGCAGGTAAAGGTGAAGGCACACGCACCTGATAACACCTGTGAGTATGTCAGTCACTATCTGCAACTCCTGCTTGGAAACAGCAGCCAGGGACAGCCATTCAGGATCCATATCTGTCCTGGCTCTGTCCCTGCTCCCATCCACAAGCTTCCTTTCCAAGGTCTGGTTGATGAAGGGCCTGGGAAGGAAGAAGTTGTTCTGCTAGTGGCATCACTGCTGAACCGAACTTCCAAAGATCTGCATTCCCCTGGTTGAGTAGCAGCACTGCAGGCAAGTGGGGAGTGCTGCAGGGAACCAGAAGAGGAGTGGGGTCTGCTGCACTTGTGACAGCAGCAGGGTCACCATTACAAGAAGAGAACAGAGCTCTGACAGTACCTCCTTTTTGAGGGAGGGAGCCACTGTCAGCTAATATGCTGGGGAAAGCAAGGCACCTCTTGCCTGATGCTGAAACACTGGAGAGGAGCAGAGCTCTAACTTCAAGTGCATATCACAGCATGGGCAGCCCTGGCTCAGGTGAAGATGTCAGTCCAAAAATCTAGATCTCTTACCGGGAGAAGAAGTATTTGGGGAACTCTGAGGCGAAGTTGCTGAAGAAGTCCTCAATTAGGTAGGACCTAGCTGTCACAACAAGGTGTAAGAGCATGGGTTTGGGAGGCTCTGGTTTGACGCACACCTGACTAGATTCTTTGTCCAACAGCAGTCTCCTCTCAAAGCGTCCAGCTGGCAGATTTGGCATAGGGTGGGTTTTAATAGGAGGTAATGTCTATTGGGAAGAAAGAGATGGCAAGTACTTAATTGCTCCTTTGGCCACAGGTAGGCTGGTGTAGATGTGAGCACAGGCATGAGAACTGGAAAGCCCAACAGCCAGAGCCACCAGATCCTGGTCAGGAAAGAGCATCAGAATGATCTTGGCACCACAGTATAGGTATAAGGCACAAGCAGCCACACTGGAAATTGGGTCCACTTCCTTCTCACTGCCAGTGTGCCAGCCCTGAGTGTCAGCAGGGCTTCAGACTCCCCAGGGCATTCAGGGCTGTTGTACTCTCATCCTTGTCTGTGGAATCCTGGGATACCATCTCTGCTCTTCTGAGCACATGAAGGGTGCTATGCAGGAATGCATGCAGAAATTGTCTCTAAGCCTGGAAGCAAATCAAGAACTGACTCCAGCCATACTACACGGACTAGTTCAAGACTGCATTATCAGCAGTCAACCTGGGGACATTTTCTTAGAGTAAGCAGGAGCAGACCAGAAGCCTGGTCTAGATGGACACCACCCAGTTCTGGAGAAGCCCTCAGGCATCACAGGACTTTTGAGACAGAGATGTCCAGCCTCTAGGAATGAGGCTAGAGGCCTTCCACCATTCTTCACAGACACGGCAAGTGATTTCAGGCTCCAAATTGTCACTAGGAACTAAAACCCTAGAGGACTACATGAAACTGGTTTTACTTTTCCTCAGCCACCCTTATGTTCATCCCAGTAAATGCTTTAACCTGCATCACTGATCATTGGCAGCACAGGACAAACAGTCTGAACTAGAGCTACCCAGAGCTGCCACCTTCACTAGACAGTGCCTGGCATGCAGAGGAAATCTGCACGGTCCCAGGAGCACCGCTACAACCTTAGTGTGGTGGCAGTCCTGAGAAAGCAATGCATGTCTCCCAGCTGAGTCAATCTACCCCTTAACACCTCTATATCTTGAGTTAGATGGTTCTCCATGAGCCCTGTCATTCCTACAGCATGGTCTTGCTGACAGCTACAGATGCAGCACAGCTCAGCCTTAGGGCCCAGGCAGCTGTGCAGAGCATTCACTGGGACCTTGTCTCATGCCTTGCCACTGGTGCTGTAAAAGCAATGCACAGCTGTGCAAACTTGAGAGGACACAGAGATGATGCAGGCGAACTGAGCTTTAAAAACCTTCTACACACTTAAGCCAGTTCCTGCCTGCAGCTTCTCCCAAGGCACACAGCACAGCTCTTTCAGCAGTAAGGACAAAGTCTGCACCATGTCACACCAAGGTCCTGTCACTGCCTGTTGTGGTACACATTTCACTGTGGTCCCAACCTGAAACTAGTCCAGGTCTCAACTGTCCTGCCCAAGTGCATCTTCTCTGCTTATTCAAAACCCTTGCCCCTTTCTCCAGTCATGGGTGCACATTTGGTTCCAATTTTACTTTCCATTCACCTCATCTGGAAAGTTACTGCCCACAGGCCATAGCCAGACAGTCTGATTCTTCTGGCTCCTCCAGATAATCTGTCTCCCAAAGCTTGAAGCTACAAATCCTGCTGTCCTCTCTGTCCAGGCTCCCACGCTGTGATATCCAGCATCTGCATCTTTTCTAAAGCAGTCAGTTTAATTCTATTATGGGTGAGACAGGCCTGACTTACCTTGTATTTCCTGATCACAGCTGAGGATTCAGGATGACTTTTTATTTCGGCAGAATCTGATGACCTCTGAAAAGAAGGGGGAAAAAAAAAAAAAAAAAAAGGAATACTAATTGCCATATAGGAAAGATATGGGACAGAACAAGACCAGGATTTTGTTCACTGTGTCCCACCCAAGAGCCAGTGATCTGATTCCTTCATTCTTCACTCATGTAACATTCTTACTGGCAGTTACACAATTGTCTCCAGTGTTTATTCATGGTTAAAAAATTCAGTCACTGATTTTCAGAGCCAATGGCTTTGATTTTCCTAAGGCTTCTGATCCACTTCCAAATTTCAGATGATCATCAGCAATTCAGAGTTTGCAAGGTGATTCTTGGCTAGAAAACAAGATCTCATTTTCCACTATTCACAGATGAGCTATAAGATCTCGAGCAGATCAGACCCTCCTGTCCTTTTATCAGCTTGCCTAGATTTCCTTAAAGAATATTTCATGTTGACACTGGCTGCTGTTTCTGAGCTGACCTAAGGTGGTGTAAACTTCTGGCAGCACTCACCCCTGCAGGTGACTTCGGCTTCTTCTTAGTGCCAAAGTCCTTCTCAGTGATGGTGAATTCCATGGCTTGGTGTTTTTCCTCTTTCTCCCATTCCTGCAGGTCACTCTGGTACTGAACCAGGGACTCCTGGATGTATACCTATGAGGCAAACCAGCACTGCAGGGCTAGAAGGCAGCTGCAAATAGCACAGTGTCTAGCCAGAGTCCATGCTTGCCACCAGTTCCTCCCTTCCAGAAGGTCCCATCCAGAAGCTCACCCACTTTCCATATTTTCCAGTAGCAGGAAGGGGAGAGAATAGTGCTATTATAAGACTTGTGCAGAGAAGACACAATCTCTTGCCAAAGGACACCTGGGGATTGTTCAAAGGGACACTACTGCAAGTCTCTGCCCTTGCTAATATTAAAGAAGCAAGGCTTGCTTTTCACAGACATTTAAGGCTTGAACATCCCACTGAAAACCATTCCCATTCAAACTGTGACTTCTAGTAGCTGAGTTCAGTTCACAAAGCCACATGTTGCACAATCACACCTCACCTAGCGAGCTATATAGACAGACACTTAAAGTATCAGGAGGGATGCTCAGTATCTTCAGGAATGAGAAGAGTTGGCCAGTGTTATGGAGTAAAGGACTATTCCTTCAGCTGGAAGCAGCAAGCTGCTGACTGCTGGTGCCACCCATTTGAGAACTGCAGTGATATTCCCAGGTGATGGAAATACACAGGTACCTCTTAGGTCTCACCTCACACACCAAATCTGTGCTAAAGAAGGAGGGACTCCCTGAAGGTCGCAGTGTGAGGAAGCAGGGGATGCTCTCTCCAGGCTGCAGAACCCCAGACTCTGGAGCGATCTGCAACAACTTTTGGGGGGGGAAACAAAACGGAAAAAACAAGACACAGAGGAGCTATTTCACTGTCCTGGGGCCTTCCTATATGCCTTTTCTTTGCAGGACACAGGACTATGGGAACTCTTTTATTTTCTTTTCCTTTTTCAGAGGTATGTGTCATGAGAGAAATGCAGCCGATATGTTAAAAGAATGATTGCGGACTTTGCTGGAAGACAGGGTCTTCAGCTTCATTATCATAACCTATAGTTCCATATTCATGTATCCTCACTGAAGTCTTCAGATTCCCCTTCTGAATTCCTGTTTTCCTTTCCAGTCCTAATCCTTGTACTTTTCTGTGTCATGCCCTCTCATCAGGCAGTATAAACACCAATTCATAGAATCACAGAATGGTAAGGTTGGAAGGGACCTCAAGGCTCATCCAGTTCCAATCCCCTGCCATAAGCAGGGACATCTCCCACTAGAACAGGTCACTCAAGGCTTTGTCCAACCTGGCCTTGAACACCTCCAAAGAGGGAGCAGCCACAACTTCCCCGGGCAACCTGTTCCAGTGCCTCACCACCCTCACTGCAAAGAACTTCCTCCAAACATCCAGTCTAAATCTCCCCTCTGCCAGTTTAAACTCATTGCCCCTTGTCCTGTCATTGCAAGACCTTGTAAATAGTCCCTCCCCAGCCTTCCTGTAGGCCCCCTTCAGATACTGGAAGGCTACTATAAGGTCTCCTTGAAGCCTTCTCTTCTCCAGGCTGAATTCCCTAGAGCAGTTTCTGAATATCTGAATGAAAATGGAGTTGCAAGGTCATGGCACAACAGAGATTGGCAAGAAGGTTGTAGAGGAAAGAGAAAGACTCACCCTCTTGCCGGCACTCATCCGCCAGGAAAACACAACAGCCTTGTTGTCCGAGATATTGTTGAGAAAGACAAGTCGACTGGCTTTGGTGGAGCCTGGGATATTTCCAAGGCAAATCTTGTGGTGTGACAAGGTGGCTGCCTGAGGGAAGCGAGGTGAAACCAAGAGGAACAGCAGAGAAGGAAGATGGAATGTGGACATTGGAGGAAGAGAGTCACATTGTCATCTTTAAGTTCCCCAGCAACTCACAGATAAAATCATCCACTTTTACCATAGCTTGAGGGAGTGTTGCATTTCTTGCATTTCTGCTACAGTTACAATGACTTTACAGCAAGAGGACACCCCTGCTGCTGTGAGATGTGTGAGCAATGAAACGGAACATAATACTGGTGCTGGGGCATAAGAGGATGACAGAGGCACAGTAACATCTAGATTTTCTCTGCAGGACTTGCACTACAGGCCTTTTCAAGTTTCAATTGGCAAACATATGAGAGGTCTTCTTGTGCAAAATCCTCATCAGCCTGAAAGCAAGTTGGGGAAACTGCTCCCTACCCCACCTTGCTGTAAGTAGGATATCCCGTCCCACTCTCCAGGCATAGTGAAAACTTGAATTGGTGACACTGGTTACTAGAGACGCTAATGGCTCTGTTTACAGACAACAGAGCCTTGTGCAATGGTGTCTTTGTTAGCAGCCTGAGATAGATTTTTAATCATCTTTGCTGTACCCAGGAATGCGATCACCCTCCTGAAAGCCAAAATTGTGGCTAGGCCTAAGGCAGGCATACTAATGTTACACAGAATGAGTCCTTTACCTGACCCCCCCGACGTTGTTTAATGCAGGTTCACCACACTGGTATTTGTGGCTGAGTTTAACAATGGATTGACCAGCCTGGCAGGACTGCCCCAGCCATGCAAAAAAAGCTCCTGCTGAGCCAGTGAAAGGTCAAACAAGTGCAGCCCTTGGGATGTGCCTGGACCATCCTGCAGTCTGCGTTCAAGTTACACGTCAGCTAGGTTTGGCTCTGAAATGGTGGCAGCCAAGCCCTGCCAGAGTATGTCAGGAGTATAATGCTGGTTTTGTGAATGAATTACCAAAGAAATAAGTGTCATAGTTGCAAATAAGAAAGGTAGCTGTGATGGGGGGGAATAACTTTTAATAGAAAACTCAGAATATGAACAAACCCTATAGCCTTTTTTGTTCTAATGGCAGTGGAAGCAGCAAGCTGGAAGGAAGGCACATTTCAGAATTGCTACTGTGAGTTAGACTCTGGATGACCTACTGGAAAGGAAATGTCTTGTTCTGTCTCATGGCAAAAGAACTCACATGCAACAGTCTATGCTAGATGGGGCCAGTTGTACATTTCAGTCTCTCTCACACATTTCTGATCGATCATATTGCTCATATCAGCGCACCTAGCCTTACCTGCCCAGGCACAGTTAGCTTGGTAGAGGCTGGAATGACTGAAGGAGACAAAACTTCATTCCTTGTGTCAGTTTCTCTTGCAGTATTTGGATCATAGCCTACACCCTGGAAGGTGATCAGAGCTGGTTCACCTCCTAGGATGTGGATGGGAACATCAACCTGCCTTGGACAAGATAATAGCTTTAAGTCCAGAGTCGTATTTGGGGGTGATGTGCAATACACAAGTATACTTGCTGATGGGCTAGTCTAAATACACAATGTGCTTGGAGGAAGAGAAATCCAGTCTCTTTTGCTCTCTCAGGCCTTGACCTTCCCTGCTAACTCAGGAAAGCTGGTTAAATAGTCAGTTAGCCAGTTACTATATGAGACAGGTAAAGGACTCTCTCCTGGAGCAAAAGCTGTAGTTTTAAAATGAAATTTATTTTTCCATGCATCCACCTTGGAGTGAGGCAGTAAGTTGTGCTCCAGCTCTGGGCCTGCATGCCCACTGCAGGCTAGGACTTTGAGAAGGTCTTTGAGAAGATCTCCTTCAGACTAAGTATTTGGGAAGGCTGTCTCCAGAGAGCTACAGCAGTATTCACTGCAACAACAAAAGACACCAACTTCAGGCTCTTTGATAGAAGTTACTGGAGGCCAGCAATGAACCACAAATATCTGACCAGATACTTTTCATATTCCCAGTCACTATTTCATCCTTGAAAAATATATACTGGGATTACTCTGACTGTGGAAGTCTCTGTTCCTTGGGAAGAAGAAACCTATGAGACAGTGATTTATTGGCTCGATTTTCTGACTGAACCACTCACTCATCTGCTCTCAAGACTCTTTGCTTCTTGGAAAAAAATGGAGCTCAATTCAGCTCTGACATGACATGGACCAATCATCAGTAAGAGATCTAAAGAATTTAGGCACAGGAGAACAGAAAGAAATTGTTTCTGGCAGCCATGAGGAGGGCCTTACCATGTATGTTCTAGCTTCCAGTGGTGAGAAGACCCACTCAATGCGGCCTGTTGTGCCAGGAGGGATTTCTCCCCTGGGAGTTAGACAGACAAGCACAGGATGCTGAAAATTATCCTTCTGGAGTCTCACAATGTTGTCCAGCTGAACTTCAAATATCACAGGCACAGAGCAGCCATTGTAGAGTTCATAAATCTGAAATTAATCAGACAGAGCAGTGCTTATTATGCCATGCTTAATCTAAACTAGTTAACACTTCCCCAGAGGACTCTCATAAGCATTAATAATTAATTAGTCAGCTTGTCTGCTAAGAACTGAGGAGACCTCATAGTGTCAGGATTTATCACTGAGGCTCTGATAGGAGGCTGTGCTGAAAGTTTATCTCCACATGTGCATTGATAACTACAGTGCCTCTCCAAGTGGTGCCCTGTAAATTCAGCCTAGGAGAAAATTAATACAAATTAGTTAAAGGGATCACTGTAAAGCAGATTATTTGAAACACAAAACCACTCATACTAAAGTGATCTTAATTCAATTCAGACTTGTTCGTTTCCCAAGTAATTTAGGTAGAACAGAATCAAGGCTATTTTTTTTTCCCCCTCTCTCTAAGTGTTTAAGCAAGTTTAATTAATTTTCTAAAAAACTAATTAGGATTTATTTCCAGAGTGCCTTGAACAGCTATACAAGTTTTAACTGGTATCCGATGCAAGAGAACAGGAGAACGGCCTAAGACTTGGGCAAGAGCCCAACACACCTCCTAAGTGTTCCATCTGGAGCGAATGCCAAATCTTGCAACACTGGTGATTATAGAATCATAGAATGGTTTAGGTTGGAAGGGACCTCAAAGATCATCCAGTTCCAACCCTCTGCCATAGGCAAGGACACCTCCCGCTAGAAGAGATCACTCAAGAGGTACTCTCCCTGCTGCCATCCCAGCTGCCATTTCCAGGCTCTGCCTTGTACTAGTCTCAAAGTTTTGTAGTGATGTTTTCCTGCGGAGGCCATTCTGCTCCCTAGGAAATGCTTCAGGCACTGCCTGTCTTTGTTAGACAGAGTAACACTAGCTCATTCCCTTTTCCTGCTGCTGGGCTGGGCCCCAGGAGGCTCACCTGTGTGGGGGGGTGGGTGGTCCCAATGGCAATGGGTGTGAAGAGATGCTTAGTGGATGTAAAATGAAGGTATGGCTGGTCTCGTTCCACCGTCGCGCCACTGAAGTTCAGCTGCAGTGGAAAGAAAGGTAGTCACCTTTGCAGGGCCTTGGCCTCATCACCAACAACTGCACAAGGGACTTCAAAGGGCTTTGCAAGCTGAAGGCAACACAGCTATGGATTTCAGTTCGTAATACCAGAACATAAATAAACAAGGAGACAGAGACCTTATGCAGTTGTTGGCTCTCCTGTGAAAGGTTTGCCTTGTTTCAGAAAGAAGGTTCTTTTCCTGTCTATGGCAGACACCAGCCCCAATGTGGGTTTTGGGGTTTTGCAAGTATATAGTAGAAATTCTCCATGAATGAAAATGTCTGAACTGTACACAGGAAAGCATGCAGATAGACAAACCCTTTGGAAAGATGGGATTTTGGGTAAGTAATGGCCTCCTCTTGGAAAGGACCATCTGTATGTCCTCACTCTGGAGGACATCCTGCAACAAAAAAAGTGTTTAACAGTCCAAAAGCTGCAAGAAGATTCCAGCTGAATTTTAAGTGATCGAGTAATATTCAACAGCATCCTGCTAGCAAAGCTGCTGCCAGGCATCTCAAGCAAAGCAGAGGGATTTATAGAGCTATTTCATGGAAAAGAAGAAACAAAGGATACTGCATTCTGCCCAGGGAACTGCAATCAGGCTAGAGATGAGTGAGATGATGCATGATTTCCTGCAGGATCACCCCAAAGCACACCTGAGCTGTGTACCTAGAGAAGAAGGCTGCAAAGTAGCCACAGACCTAGGAATGTCTCTGCATGGAGCAGAAGGAGATAAGCTGTTGAATTCACTGCTAAGCAAGGAGCTAAGCCTAAGCATGGGCAATTTTCAAGTTCATAGCAAAAGATGGAGATTGTGTTTGTGATGGCAGGTGGATGCCTTGGGCAGACACCTGCAGGAAATCACGTATCAGCTGCTTGAACAAGAGCAGAGAATGCTGATTCCTTCAAAACAGCCCATTCCAGTTCAGCTCCATAAGCAAAGCAAGGAGGAAGAAAGGACTAGAAATACAAGGCTAACAAAGTCCCATATGGGATTTTTTCAAAGTACCACATGAGTATTCCACCCTCTGAGGAATTCAGCAAGCCAGATGAAGTACAAATAGGAGGACAAAAGCGGACATCTTCAAACTGCAAGGTAAAAAAAGAACTCCTGATCCTTAGGAGTGAAACATCCATTTATGTTACTCTGGTCAAAAAGCCAGCTTGGATTCCACCAGATCACAGCTACTGAGGAAAAACTGTCCTGAGCTTCCACAGATGCAGGATGAGACAGCTGAAAGGCTATCAGTTAAAGGGAGAGAAAAGGGGGAAACTGAAGACTTGTTGCAGTAAGTTCTCATTCCAGAGTGGGACTTTGTCCCACAGAGGTGACTTACAGCAGGAGAGGACAGGGACACCAGATTCCCCAGCCCCAAGAGCTGCCTGAAGAACATGTGCTGCAGCTGGCAACATCTCACAATACCTAATGAGCAGCTATGAAGCAAAGTACAAACATGTTGAGTTTATGGATCCTGTGAGCTTGGGGATTCTCTCCGGGATCCAGCCGTTCTCTCCAGCAAGATCTGGGAACCAGCCTACCTCATGTTGCAACATCTGCAGCCAGTTGGCCTTTTCACACTGAAATTGCTGAGGCCTGAAGATTCTGCCTGCCCAGATGATCCCAGAGGTCTGAGAACAAGGTCACGGCTGCACTCTTACAGCCAGGCTGTGATGATGAGGCAAAGGACAATCTGTCAGATTGTGAGAGAGAGGAAGGTCCCATTTCCCTACTGCACAAGGAACTGGGTAACACACAAGTCCCACAGAAGTTTGTCTTGCAGCCAGAAGAAATTGCTGAAGAGTATCAGTTTGGGTCCTTCACAGAACCTATAAATCCAGTCATTACAGGACTGAAAGTTGGTCACTATCGCAGGATCAAAAGTTGGTCACTGACTGCAGAAAGAGTAATGGAGGGGGAGTTCCTCCTGAAAATAAAGATACAGATTCTGTTGGGGAAGCAGAGGGCTGTGAGGTCAAAATCTGTCCACATGGGTGGAGGCATCAGAGAGCTCAATCTGAACCTCTCAAAACCCAAAGCACAGGCTTGCAACTGCCTAATGTAAGTGCTCCAAACCCAGGCAATTTGGAATTTGTCAGAATGACCAAGTGATAACCTAGTTCAGCAGTTTCCACCTCTGCTTATTGCTGCTTTCTGAAATTTCCATGCAGCACTTGTGTCCCTTAAGGTTAGCAGGTCTTTCTGCACACTTCAGCAGTTCCCCAGGTGAAGATCTGCTCAACTCCAGCATGCAAGCATGCTTGAAGTGGTGTCTACCACAAGGGCTGCCAGCTTTGTGCTCTTCTTGCCATGAGGCAGTCTCTCATCTGCCCTCTCTGCAGAACCTCTTCCACTCCTACTTTCTGATAGTAGCAGATCAGTACTGCACTGTATATCTCTGCAGGTGGCCACAATCCACATTACTCCATGTCTCTGGACTGACCTCTGCAGATCCTAATGCTACAGCTACAACACACCCAGGGATCTTTTATCCCACTCAGGGCCTGCCACACTTTTTCAGCTCATTCTGCAATCACAGCATGAGGTAGGGTGGTGGGCTCTGGTAGTCACCAAAGCCACTGGCTATGTGGCAAGAAGAAATGTGTGCCCTATAGGTTTCTGGTGCTCCAAAGCCTGTTGCCTCACAGGCCAGCTGGTGAAATGCTCACATCCATGCTCAGGATTGTGCCAGGCAGGCAGAGCACAGGGAGCCTGTCCAAGGGCTTTGAGGGAAGGCACAGTTAAGCCACTGTTTGAACAGCTTGGTCAAAGGGTTGGATTTTCAGCTGACAACAGTCCTGAAAGAAAAGAAAAATAAAAGAGATGCGTGAACACAATAGTCTCATTGGAAACTTCAGAGGCAGACAGGAAGGCTCAGCCGGGCATGAGCTGTGCCCGGCAGATCACAAGGTGACTTTGACTCTAACTGACAGTTTGAGAGAGGGAGAGAGGGAGAAATTAGTTCCAAGTCTGAGGAAATGCTCAGGGGAAAAACACTTCAGATCAGTTTTAGGATGTTTTGGGAATCAGTGGAGAGAACGAGTAGGAAACTTGTCCATCATTGAAAAGTGAGTGGACAAAGGCACCAGGGCTGCAGTGGGAACGGCTAACCAGAAGCACAGGCAGTATCTTCTGGGCCTGGAAAAGTGGCTGACTCTGTACCTCCAGAGCTAGTGGAAACATTGCCACCCTGTGCCAGCAATCAAACTACAGCCAGTGCAGGAGGTAATTTTAAAGAGAAGCACATTCCATGGGGTTTTGAAGAGCAGAGAGATATGGCAATGTGAAGACATTTGGGAAAGCTGTGTGTGAGAGAAGAAGAATGGGCTGCAGATCCAAACTCCAAGAACACTGAATGGAAGATCTCATGGTGAGGCAGACAAAATGCAAGGAAGCAAGCAAGCACAGAAATCCTGTCCATAAAATATACATGAGTGAGGAAAGTATGCAGAGACTGTAGAACCCAGGGGGACCTCTTTGGATTTGGGTTGGCTTAGAGGAGGAAGCGATTCTGCACTAATGCCACTAACAAAAAAAAAAAAAACAAAAACCCAAACATTTTTAAAAATCCTCTTGCTGGGGAAAGCAGCAGATGCTACATGTGAGGGCCATTTAGCCAGTGCACTGCCACATCACACTGTGCTGGAGCCACAAGTTTGTCAGGATGTTGGCGTTATGTCTATTCTTGCCACTATGTTACTGCCTCACCAGGGCAGATTCCAGGGGGAGCCCACAGGCCCCTGCATGCCATGCAGCTTCTGGGGAAAACACTTTATAATTCAGTTCCTACCTGCTGCTGTTCTGCAAACAGAAGCAAGAGATACCTGCTACCTTACCAGAATCTCATGACCATAGGAGATCTTCATCAGGACAGGGAGGTTATCAGTGCCAATGAATTTGTGTCTAGGAGTGCAAGGAGAAAGAGAGGAAAACATCAGAAATCAACTCTGTGCCCAGGGTACACAGTACATTAGAGACAATTCACTTCCCAGCTAAAGAGTCACTGTTGCATAAGGGCCACTGAGAGAGGGAGGGGGACAGTTGTGTTTGAGTGGGAACAAGTGACACGATGTTGATTTTAGTCATACACCAGCCCAAGGACTCAAATTTCTAGGCCAACACCACTTGAAATGCCCACACTTCTCAGATCAGGTCTGCTGCGAAAGGGGAGGTATTCAGCTTTCTTTGTACCCTCTACAGGCTCACAAAGGCTCACAGCTCTAGCTGATAACAACAGTTTTAAAAATCACTGTATAATCAAAACCACAGGAAGCACAGCATCTTGTTTGTCTCTTCAACTGTCAGGTCAAGACAGACCAGTGTCCCCAGCATGTCACGATAAATGCCTTTTGCACTGCAGTGTTAAAGGACAGTAACGGCACTCCCCCAAGGAAGACAATGTTTGTGGGGCCCAGAAATTGAACACATTCAGGGATTTTTCACTTGCCCAGTCTCTGCTGGACACAAGGCATGGGAAGGGAAAAGATTCAACATGGAAACAGAAGACTGATGGCGTTTGCTATCCTGGTGCACGGCATGAAGCTCTGAAGTACAGGTGCTTGCCATCACCTGTGTGAGAGCTGGACAGATCCCTCCTCTCCTGGAAGAAGTTTCCCTGACTTTGGAGAAACACTGAAGAGCTGGTTATCCTGAATTCTCATCTGGTGTAGCTCCTGGGGACCAAAATCAGCATCTTCTGCCCAGTGCTCCATGTCCATCTTCTGATCACAAGGGAAGAGGAAGGCCCTAGGAAACCAGTCAGTTGTTCAGCAATAGGGACACACAACTTCTCTAGAGCCATGAGGAGCATATTCAACCCGGCTAGGGTAAGCTCTGCTAATGGGCATATCACGTTTCATCATATCTGACACACAGAACTCTCTGCCATTCCTTGTTTGCTTCCCCAACCAGATCCACCATCATATCTCAGTCACAGCTCCATAACACAAGCCACACCTACAAAATCCACCCTATTAATTTGCAAACATCTTGTGGCCTCCTGTGAGCATTTCTGTATCCCCAGATGGACCCCAGAAAGGTGTCTGAGCTCCAGCAAGCACCACTTACCACTCCACAGGCACCACACCCTTGTTCACCAGTAGAAGCATCACAAGAGTAGGCTCTGAGCCTATTGAGGCAGCCCCAAAGTTGAAGTCCAGCAGGAGAGGGGTGTACACTGGGGGGATCAAGCATGTGCTGGTCACAGGAGAGAAAGAAGAGATTCAGCTGAGGCAGGAAGAAGGGTTTTCAGGGCATGACAGGGGAAAGAGTTGCTCTGCTCTGGCTTTATTCTCTCACTTATGCTGTTGGACTTTCTGATAGAAATTATATTGGACATAAGGCAGGTCTTCTGATTTTTTTCAAAAAAATCTTTACACATGCCTCCTGAGAGTGCGTGGTGTAGGAGTCCTGCTTAGCTGTGGCCTGGTTTTGGCCTCCTTGTGTAAGAACGTCACTGACATACTGGAGCAGGTCCAATGGAAGCCCATCAAGATAGGTGAGGGCTGAAGCACACTATTTACAAGAGGCAACCAAGAGACTTGAGTTTGCTCAGCTTTATGAAGCAAGGGCTCAGAGACAGCTGCACTGGTTGCAACACAAGATATTCCAACCAGATATCAGAAAAAAAGCTTTTACCATGAAAGTGGTCAAACACTGGAATTGGGTGCTCAGACTGTGGTTTATTTGTCCTTGGAGATATTCAGCACTGATCTGGAAAAGACCCTGAGCAGCCTCACCTAGTTGTCTCTGCTTTGAGCAGGGAGTTAGACCAGAGACTTCTAGAAGTCTCTTGTAATTAAATTGACCTTTGTTTCTCTCTAGGGACTGTAAACAGGGAAGCAGAGGTGAGCAGCTGCCTGCTGGGGGGAGGATGGAATAAGTGCCAAGCAGCGAGTTCCTTCACAAAGCCAACAGCCACACCATCTCTGCCCGGCTCATGCAAGGGACTGACAGATTCCCTGAGCCATCTCCTTGTCTCACCTATGCCTTGTGGGAACTCTGTAGGTAAGCTCACTGGGAGTCAGGTCTTGCTCCAGATACTCATTCAGTGTGTCCAAGGAGAAGAGGCTCCAGAGGTGCAGCTTGCTGATACCAGTGGCACTCCCTGCTGAACAGGCATCTGTGATGCACAGTGTTGGGTAGACGCCTCTCGCTACAACACAGCAAAGGGGCTGCTGCTCCACTTTTGTGCTCGCAAGGTCTGTAGCTTGGGGCAGAAAGAAACACCAAAAAATAGTCATGCATGGTGAGGGGGTGGCTGTGTGGGACAGCAAAATGGAGAGAACAAAGAAAGAACAGGACTTGCACACAGCCTTTTCTTTGGCAGTTTCTGAAAATCTCTAAACCACTGACTTCTAGTTGTACCTTGATTTCTGCATTTAGAAGTCACCAAAAGGCTATGAAAGTCATGCTTTTAACCGGAGTATTTACACAGGTTAGTTCTGCACTATGTGAAAACTCCCTTTTTGATTTAATTTAACCCTACAGTCTGGTCATTTGATTAAATGCCCTTTGTTTTCACACTGAGAAACATCATAGACAGCTATTTACATCTTATCTTCTCCATGGCATTCATGTGTCATTGCCCTTCTCCACTTCCCAAGCTGCAAATTCCTTGTCTTACTGGTTTCTGCTTGTAGAAGTATTGTTGCCCACCTCTGAACACCCCTGTTGCCCTTCTCCATGCCTTTCCTAGTTGAACTGTGCTCTTCCTCATATGGAGGCCAATCCAAACCTGCAAAAAAGCATTCTAGCTTCTTGCTGTGTGCATGACTAGTTGCATGAAGCTCTTACGATGTTTCAAGGCACATCATAAAAGTCCAAGATCACCCAGATGATCTTGTGACCACAGAAGTAGGAAACTTGCCACTCTCATTGTCTGTATCTCATGGCTCAATCATATTTAATCCCCAAAAGTGGAGCAAAAAGGGAAGCGACAGACAGGATCTGGCTCAGGTGAATTGCTCAGCACAGGGAATTCTTCAGGCAGAACTCCTGCACTGGGAATTGTGCAGCTCAGCCTGTTGTGGCACAGCCTGCTTGGCTGGGAGGGAAGGATTTCCTCAAAATATTCATCTCTTACCTGTGGGGGTCCAAACAGCATATTTGATTGACCAGGTGTAATGCAGCCGACGGGCTGGCCTGGCTGTTATTTGGACAAAAGCTTTTGACCTTGCAAGGATTGTGCCTCTGGAGCGTTCCAGCTCTAGCGCTGTGGGAGAAAAGAGATGGTATTTGCTTTCAGCATCGCGCATCTGTACCACACATGGGTTGAGCACACAGTGCCCTAAGCCTACCCGCACTCAAGACACCGCCTCCCTGTGCCTAATGATTAGGACCAGCTTCAGGTATTGAAGTAGGGAATCCCAGACTACAACTGTGAGCAGCTCACTGGGAGTAGCCAGCCTACCCTTGGCCAGCAAAGAACAGAAAACTTCCCTAGAGGAGGTCCTCTAGAAAGGCAGCTAAGCATTGCACTACATTTTTCTGGGAAGCTCTTTTATTTTCTCCCTTCTCTGTTGGAAAATCACACCTTAATTTCAAGGTCCAAATTGGTCTAACTTCAATTGTCAGGTTCTGGTTTATGCTTTTCACAGCAAGACAGAAGAGTCATCTGTCACTTAAGAATATAATCAGACATTTTAAGGTACACAAGAGAATCAGGGCAAGCTATTCAGCAAGCATCCTAGCTCCTGAATTCATCGAAGAACTATTTTGCAGAAAAGAGGGGAAGACCAAGGCCCCAGCCCATGCTAATTGCCTTACAGTACCCAGTGGATCACTGTGGATCTCCCTAGGGTCACAGGGCCCAGTGATCAGTTGTTCCACGCTGAGGATGTACTTCAGAGAACAGATCCCATCATTTAGCAGCACAATGTTGCAGCTTTGCAGGTCACCAACTAGAATGTTTCCAAAGTCTAGGTGCTCCTTTTCTGCCTGGAATTCAAACACGCCATGCAAAGGTCACTGTTACACGTCGAGTATAGTGGTCGAGTGTAGCCACCACTTATCTCACCACATGTGGATCCCTTGGCACACAGAGAGTAGGGCAAAGGGCTCCCTACATTGTATGTGACCTATCATACCCTTGGAGATGTTGGAATGGCTCCAAGAGGTTCAAGCCCTCCTCCAAAGGCTCTCTCCTGGTGTTACTGGGCTGCTGGCTGGGTAGGATGCAGCACATTTGGGGCTATGAGGACACTGTCTGGTCTGCTGCACCTGGGACAAGTATGCCCATAGCTCCATGAATGCATTAAAAATCCCTTTCCCTTTTGGCTAATCAGCCACTTGCATGCATAGAATGACTAAACACCTCTAAGACATTTCTACCCATTCATCCAACATGACTGACCCTGATAATGACTTAAAGAGTATTATTTTATTTAGCTCTGGCTCCTTAAGAAAGCTGTCTGAAAATGAAGGTGGCTGCACAGATTTCCAGATAAAGCCAGGACATATCTACCTGGCTTCCCTGTCATCATCTGGAAATCTGTGCAGCCACCTTCATTTTCAGACAGCTTTCTTAAGGAGCCAG
>VWYK01094856.1:159164-185665 GCA_013399775.1 Semnornis frantzii
GAATGAGAGGAGACTGCTGGGTGTTCCAAGGAGCCAAATGCCTTGCTCAGTTCATTCAGGAACAAAGGAGTCAAGAGTGGTTCCAGAAGATTTGGGCAGATTATATTTGAATTGACTGGACACGTATCATGCTGCTGCCAGTAGGCTGCCAGAATCATCTCAGTCACCTCCACTGACAGCAAATTTGTTGCCTCCAGTACAGATTGTGCAAAAAGGGGAAGCCCTCTACATCCAACCCTAGTAATCCTCCTACTACCCAGTGGACTCCAGTTCTTTACCTTGATGGTGCCCAGAGCACCCTCTCCAATGATCCGTAAGGCATAATGGACACTTTTGGGAGACACAGGGTCTGGGGTTTTCCTCCTCACGAACACCACGGCATGCAACAGATACTTGGTCTCCTTGTCAGGAGTAAAAGTCCATGCCTGAGGCTGAAATCACATGAAGGAAGGAAAGCACTCACAGCAGCTCCAGACCAGACCTGAGCCTATCCACTGCAATTCCAGGCTCTCTTCCACTACAGTTAACCTAGTCCTTAACAGCTAACCTAGGACTCTGCAGACAGCTCTGGAGACACTCTCGCTTCCATCTCTGCCTGTGTCAAAGGTTTACCTTGGGAATGTACATTCAGATATTCAATGCCAGGCCATCGAGATATGCTAAATCCTCGCTGCTCTCAAAAGGCACTCAGGGAATAGAGTAGACACTGAGAACCTGAATTTACATGTTGGAGAACAGATGACTACCATGAACCCCTTCAGAGTGTCATTTGTCTTCCATCTAGTAACACCTCCTGGTGGACATCAAAGTTCCAATCAGGGTATCATTACCAAGTGCCTGTTTATGGCCCACTTGGTCCTACAGTCAAACAGGATGTCATCATGTTTGGACAAATATACATTATGGGAACAAGCACAACTGCAGACGCTGGCAAGCAACCCAAGCTAAGACACTGGCTAGTGTTCTTTGACTTTGGCATTAATGATTGGTAGCCTTCACATTTCTGCTCTAAACATTGCAAAACTATATTGTAGAGTGCAAAAGAAAACTTCAGTAGAACTTGAACTTACCCTGGCTTCATAGGGCTGAAGGATCCCTGCAGAGGGGCTGACAGACAGGATCTTCCTGCCACTCTGACGAATCTTCCATGTGAAAATCATGGGTAGCCTTGTGCAGTTTTTTATGGTATACATTCGTGTAGAGGAGGTCCCTACATAGACGGGCTTGAAGTACAGATTTCCACCACCTTCTAAGAGCAAAAGAAGAGACTCCCCACAACTCCAGAGAGCAACCTCCTGTGGAATTAAGGGAAAAGTAACAGACATCAGCTGCCTCTGGAAGAGCCCTGCAAAAATGCTTCTCCTTCCAAAACAGAAAAAGAACCAAAAACTGTAGGAGGACATGAAGAACATTAGGTTGCACTGTCAAGGAGGGCCTTGTGCATAGTATAGTGCGTTCCAGGAGATGGAAACCAAAAAGAACAAGGGGTATGGGATGCCTGGCACCACAAGAACCTTCTACCTGCAGTGTTGACCCCATTCCTGCTTCCAAAGGGAAAAAATCCAAATTAACCATTAGGAAATATAACAGAGATCATAGCACAAGTCAATATGAAAAGACTAGAAGAGAACAAGACTTTGCTCACCATCTTCTACTTTCCTCTCCTTACCTTGGTGTATTCAGGAAAAGAGTTTAGCTGCAAAGGCAGGACAAGCTGCTGAGAGACTGTGTCAACTGGGTGAGTGCAGAGAAAGAAAATCTGGTGGCATCCTGGAATGATGTGTCCTGAACAGGGCTTGACCAAAACAGAGGGACAGGCAGCTCGGTTCACACTGTAGGTTATTGGAGTAGTGCCTGTGTTCGAAAGCAGCATACTGCAGTAGGTATCAGTGTTAGGAGCCACAGGAGGAAAAGCCTGGTGGAGACAAGCAGGAAGGGCTGTTCATACGGTGTGTAGAAAGGCAGTTAAAAAAAAAAAAAGCTTTTGCTGTGTGGAATTCCAGGTTCCAACAAGCACTATCCCGAATCTATGGAGGAGTTTGTAACTGTTTCTCCTTAAGAAAAGAAAGGAATTCACCCAAGGGTATACAAATAAATGTCTTTTCCCTTTCCACAATGGCCCTGATCTTTTATAGACTCATGGGACCAGTGAAGCCACTTTCATTATGCAATGCTGCCTGTTCATTCAACAAGCAAGTTGCTTGCTAGGGGCTGCAGACTCTGCATGAATAGTGACCTCCTGGATTAAGAATACCAGCAGGCTAGAATTTGTTCCAGCTCTCAGATACAGGCTGCATCTTAGACTAGCTGATAAGATTTTGCAAGAGGTTCTCAAGACTGTTCCTACTTCCTGGGGCCAGATCTCACTTTATGTCATAGGGAAAATACTTTCTTGTGCTACAGAAACCTGAGGAAGAGTCAGGGGAACTTCCGTTACACCTTGCAACCACTTCTCTTCCACAAATGTGGATTCTGTGTGCACTTTCCCTCTGTCTAAGTGCATGGAGAGTGTCTGAGCCTCCTGGGAGGCAACTAATCATCCTTGTCAGTGCCTATGTCCACTTAAACAGAGAGGAAAGAGACCCCAACATCTTTCCTTTTGAGCTAATGGGATGTTCAGTGCAACCTGACACTCTGGAGGCTGAGATAGTAATGCAGGAGAAAAAGTATCCTACTTCTGTACCAAAGCATGAGTCTCCACATTATCAGAAAGCATTTAAGCATATCTCAGGATGGTGCAGTGAGAGGTAAAGTGAAAACTTCAGAGGTAAACACTGAGTATCTCAGCTAAGAGCCAACCATCAATCACCTACACACCTTAGGGACATCCAGCATGTACTGTGGGATGAAGTGCTCCTGTCCTGCTTCAAATGTGTGTGCTCTCAGCCTGACAGTCAGGCACCAGGATGGACAGATGGTGGCATCCTCCTGAACGTTGCTGTAGTTTCTCAGTACCTGCAGGCACACAAGGGACAGAAGAGAGTGCAAGTAGAGTGTGACAAGGTGCATGTGCGATCACAAGCAGCAGTTTCAACAGTTGAGGAACTGTTTTTTTTCAGGCAAAAAGGAGTGACCAGTACCAGATGGGAAACGTGTGTGATGTTTTCCCAAATACCTGCCTTTCAGCCCTGAGCTACTGTGTTATAATTCTTAGGGAAGGAAGGTCTACAGACACCCTTGTGCAGCTTGAGATACTTGAAGGTGCTAAAGTTAGCATTTAACGATGAGTCACTGAAAATAATTATCTGTCCTTTACCTAAGTCTAAGAAGCTCTGACTCTGAGGTTACTCCTAGGTTACTCACTGGCTTAGAGTGGAAGAAAAATGCAAGAAGTGTAACCGACAACACCAAGAGGTTTCTGGGTCCTAAAACTCCTGCAACTGTAGCCTTGTCTGACATGAATCCCCACATCACTTGAGAGGAGAGGCTGCAATGATGCACAAGTTCTCTCTTTTTTTGTGGACAGCCAGATACAAAAAAACCAAGTCACTGCCTGTCACCCAGCCACAACAACCGCCCTTGTGCAGGCTTCCATCCATGCTAATAGTGCAGCAATTCACAGTAATTTCTCCTTCAGTAAGGTCTGCATTACTCCACATTCACTGGGAGTACAAGCAATTGTCCATAATCATGAGTTGTGGCCTGCTTTGCTGGTTCATCTTTGCCAGAACACAGGTGAAAGAGAAATGTTAATCCGCAAGTATAGCAAAAGAGTGGCCACAGGAGTTGCTGAAGATGCCAGCTTGACAGATTCCAAGTATAAGGTTCTATTTGAATTTTAACTCCCCTAAGGGCTTTACCTTGTCAATAGTTGCTTGCTAGGCCCTCTCTGGAAACTGGTCTTAGTAATGCCTACTAACCTTGTAGAAGGCAAAACCTTCCAGTTCTGCTGCATAGAGACTGTTGAGCTGAGTGGGCTGGAAGAGGACACGGAAGGCTGAAGACTTCAAAGGCGGGATGTCACAGATTTCAGGGCTCACTTGGAAGGCAATACTGCTGCTCAGGGTCCAGGCAACAGTGATATTTCCTTTGGTGTGGTTGGTCACACAGAGAGGGAGTGGTTCTACCTTGTAGAGTGGCACGCAGCAACCAAAATCATGTTCCCTGGGGCTGACACTAACATGAGGAGGGAATAAAGCCAGGTCGCAGCTTACACCATCATAGAAATATTCAGTCATGGAGTTGGCTTCAAAGTATTCTTTGGGAGGCTTGTCCTCAGGGACCTACAGGATAGAAATACTTCAGTGTGAGCAGAGGAAGTGTGCCTCTGGGAGGCACCAGGCACTACAGTCCTCACAGCTTTCACAAGCAGGAGAGCATGCAAGATGCACTTCAGTAACAGTTCTCAGGACAGCTCAGCTTAGGCTTCAAGGAGGCTCCAGTTTGTAAGTCAGCCCTCAATCCAAAACTGCACAAAGCAAAAGATGCTGTGAACAAGTTAAATCCAGAAAATGGCTTACTGTAGGACCCAACAAACAAAGATAGTGCTGGTGTCCTGGTGTGTGTTGGGAGCACTAACAGAAAATCACTCTAGCACATTCTAGATCTGTCTGGACTGCAACAGGAGCCTGATGTCTACCAAGAACAGCCTGGGAGTATTTTAGATTCCAGGGAGAGCAGCTCATACCTCAGGAGACAACATGAGGGCTCCCTTTTCATCCATCTGCAACTTCCCATCCTTCAGCATCACACTCAGGATATCAGGAGGGTAGAAGGTCAGTTCCCTCATCATGTTGGTTCGGTACCAGGAAAGGTGCCTTGCCTGAAGGATGGCTGGCTTAGCTGTGTCTGAGTGGCAGGTACCAAAAAAATCCACAAACATGGGTTCCTGGAAAAACACCAGAAAGAAAATAAACTGCTCTTTTGTGATACCTGTGAGACTTACAGCATCCTTGTAGTGCACTTCAAAAAGCATGCCTAGGAAAGGCTTAGCATCTGCAATGTTAGACTGTCATTTACTTTATTTCTTGATATGGCCCAAGAACCTCCTTGAAACTGGAGTGAAAGTTGAAGGCACTGGGTGCACAGCTGTGCAGCTAAATTTTAATCAAAGACCTAAATGAACAGGAACCTCTCATACCTGGTGGTGGACAAGGCACACCACTCTCCGGTGATAGCTGATGGGGTGAGTAGGTCGAAAGGTCACCTTCAGCACTGCTGTGCTTGTGCCCTCCAAGACTCCACAAGGGCAATCCAAAGAGAAGACACTCCCTCTGCTATCAATATCAAATTGGTAGTAGCCTGGGACATCTGAGATGTTGCTAATTTTCAGTGTCTGCACTGAACTTTCTCCAAGGCTGATCCAGCCAAAGTCCACAAAATGTTGGTGGAGAGACACTAAAGGACCTACAACAATGACATGCAAGAGAGATGTTAGACTTGTCATAGCTGTTTGTCAACCATGTCACAAGCCACTGCTGCACTTAACTGATCTTCCTGAACCAGAACCATCTCATCAATAAAACCATCAGTCCTAGCAAACAGCTTGGCATTCACTTCCAACAGCCTCACACCTTTATAAAACCAAGATCGGGCAGCAGGGACAGCCTGGATCCCAGCAGAACTAAGTCTGTGACTGAGGGCTGTGGCAGCCCCTAGTCCTTATCCAGGCATTAGCTCTTGCCCAGACACCAGCCCTTGCCCTTCAGTGCTAAGCAGAAGGACACTGAGAAAAACAGAGAAAGCTTTCATTCTGGTACCTTTACAGGATCCAACCACCTTCAGGACAGTCTGCAGGAGACATCCAGCAGATGAAATAGTGAAGTAGTTGGTACTGTGCTCTCCTACTGTCTGAGGCTGAAATTGTATGCACAGGACCAGCTTCCCTTTGGCAGGTACAACACCATGGGACATATCACAGGAAAAAACATGATCTTGAAGCAAAGGATCTTTTGCTCTTTCTATCCTACATGGTGCATCAACCTGCAGGCAAAAACCAAAGAGCAGCCAGGATTGTTCTGAATGCAGAACACTGATCAGCGAGGAACTGCAGTTTTCAGCAGAGCTGAACATCACCAAGAACAACAAAGCCATGGCAGCCTAGCACAGAAATGCTGTGCAAACCTCTACAGCTGTGTCCTGCTGGAGCGCTGCTGGCAGCAAGCTCCCACAGTACATTCAGAAGCCTGTAGGTTGGATGGAGTGTCCCTCCTGGTAGCAGAAGACACAGCTCAAGGTGCCCCTAAGGGCCTAAGTGGCTGCTGTGACCAGAGGGACAGGCAGGCAGATAACTCATTTCCCTCCATCCACAGTTTCCACTTGTCTGGGAATCTTTCTTTCACAAAACCACAAGACTAGGGCCCTGATGCCTTCATCAAATTCCATTAAAAAGGTCCTGATTTTTGCCTGGGGATACTGAACACCATTGTAGTGTGAATAATAAGAGTACTACAAATGACTGTATCTTTGCCACTCACAAACTGCAAAGTCTGGGGAGGAGTCAGAAGCATTGGCATCCATGTCAATAGCCTCTATATTAATCTTTTAACAGGCTGAGGTGGCACAGAGAAGGTGGTACTCAGATGCAGCCCACTTGACTTTGAGAGCAATTCATCAGGTTGCAGTTCAGTGAGGACAAGAGAACATCCATCAGCTGCCTGGGACACACACCCAATAATTTGAGACTGCCACAGCTGTCACACAGGACTGATGGCCTTGCCCAAGGTGAGCAGGAAAGCTGTAGGGTGTGAACAACAACAGTGGCTTCCTGGTCTGGACAGTGGGAAGCAGGTGGGAACATCCACACCATGCTGCAAATGGATGAGGTGCTAGCACTGTAGCTGGAAGGTTGAAATTGCCGGGCTGGAATTGGCTGGAAGGGTAAATTACCTGGCTGGTAGGGAAAGGTTCACTATCTCTGTATCATTCACATTCCCACCTAGGTTCTTTTTACAGCGTTAAGGGAGATAATCAAGACCACATATGCCAACAAAATGTGCCAGCATGCCAGCTTCTCACAAGCAGTCTTGCTCTCCACATACCACAGACATGTTGAAGATTTCAACAACCTTCTCCACAGTTGTCCCCACTGGCACTGATCCAAAGCACAGTGTATCCCGAAGCTTTCCAGGCTGTACACCTTCATATTCCTCCCCTATCACGCTCACTCTCAGATAGGGGTATTTTGCTGTTAAAAGGAATAATAGACTAGGTTAAGAAAGAGAGGTGGAATCTCCATCCTTGGATACTCAATGCTCAGCTGGATAAGCCTCTTATTCACCTCAGGTAACTCTGAAGATGAACCTACTTTCAAGGCTGGCCCTGCTTTGTAACAAATAATTTCCCTTCCAGCCCCAATTTACTAGACAGTTACATCTTTTGTTAGTGGCCACACAAAGCATAGGGCAAGAACCTGTTAACAAAACCATTGCTTTATCCTAGCTTGAATCCAGAAAGCTTTAGAAGTTTATGCCTGGCTCTCTGTCTGGCAAGGACCAGCATGAGAGACCGAGTGCAAAGTCAGGAGTTTCTGGAGATTTCTGCTTTTCGCCAATAAATTCCTCTCATTTCTTTCCCTCTCTACTTAAGCAGACTCCCAAAATGCCTGTTTGGCCAAGGCACACCACAGGGTGTATTGAACCCAGAGTCTCTTCCGATCACACTTCCAAACAGGCAAAAGCACATTAGAGAATTTGACATACCACATTCAATCCACGAGCTTCACATGCTCACCACTGAATTGAGCCAGCTGTGGCACAGCCTCAGAGCACAGCCCTGTAGAATGCTGTTCCACTTAGGGATGACACACACTTCTTTCATTGTTATATGCAATTAAAAACTCACCCAGGGCTTTTAGCTGGACTGTCTTTTTTTGTTTCTTTTCCCTTCCCAACCAGCATGTTCCTGACACATCATATCCTGCTGCCACCTTAGGTTGGAAGACCACCTTGACCATGCACTTAGCACCTGGATTCAGCACACCGCAGTCAGGAACCATGTAGAAGGGGCTTGGTGTCTCCCAGGTAAACGTGGTAACAAGATCACTAGGGGATGGAGACAAGGTTTTGAGTGACTGATCCTTCACTGCCTGCGCAATCACATACAGGACTGACCTTTCCCAGTGGGTTACTCAGTTAGGATGGGAAGCACCCACTGCTGAATGGCAGACTCCCTGGCACATGTGGCCAAATATGTGATGCTGGGAAGAAATTAGTCTTCAGTCTCTGCAAATGTTCTGCTCACACTTTAATGAATCTTAGCTATTACATCTAAGAATTTCATTACTGGTCACAAAATTTCTCAGCTTCATCATGTGCCAGCAAACGAATCAGTTCCAGAATAAATTATTTGCTTTTCCTGTATCTAAATTTGCTGCTACTTAATTCCACATGCGCATTTGTTCCTCTGTTATATGCCCAGGTGAGGACTGAGCTGTTTTCCCAATATCTCATTCAACTCTCCAAAACTCCCTTTACTTGTTTGATTTGTGCAAAGAACATGACATACCATCAGCTTTTTATATTTTATTGATTCCATGTGGCGTGTTACTTTACCATCCATATCCTCCACTGCCCTGGATATCTTAGTCAGCACAAATTTCTCTTAAGGGAGAATGAATCACTTGAAATGGTTTCTGACTGATACCTTGCTCTGCTGAAAGTACATGTGCCCTCTGTCCTTTCCACCCTCCTACTGCATCAGCTGATTGCTTTGGAGAGCACAGGCCACTTTCCAACTAGTAAAGGTTATATTGCTCTCACTGTAAATGTTTGAAAGTAGACCTCCTCTTTGTCTGGGAACTTCTTCACTGCACTTCTTTCTGCAATATTGACTGAATTACTGCACTTTCCTCATCAAAATACAGCAGTCCTTGGTAACTGGGAGCATCTTTGCTCCTAAATGATAATTGCCACTGTTTTGAGGAGCTCTGTGAGCAGGCACTGGAGAGACTTTTCAACTGCTGTATTGCCTGCTTGCACATCAAAGAGGTCAGCTTGAGCACCAGCAACTCCACTGCCATCCCAACTCACTCCTGTGCCAAGGGAAGTGAAGTGAAGTCACAGAAAAAGCAAAATGTTTCCAGCTGGTAGCTCACACTGGGCAGGCTGCCTTTGACTAACTAGAAGCCTAGGCCTTTCCAGTGAATGCAGAATGTTTTCGGTGGGACATCATGCTGGTCTTCAGCTGGTTCCTGTGCTAGAATGGTTCTCAGCATATGCTGGAAAGGTGTCAAGATGTGCCCACAGTGAGATCTGAGCTGTACTACCATTTCTGCTGCCTTTTCTGCCATGACCTCAGAGGAAGCAGAACTATGTTGTCCATTAAGGCAGTCAGCAGGTCTAACAACAACCGGGATGAGCTGCATTCACTGGAGGCTCCGATCAGGTGCCAAAATACTCGACAAAACAGAAAGAGGGTCTGCACAGCCACACCTCACTCACCCGACATTGCGCACAGGGAACAGTGTCTCCGTGACGTTGTGGACAGCACAGATAGGCAACCGGATAGCAGCTGGGAAGGACAGACAGAGGCGTGGAAGCATAGCATGTAGGCTAACAGAGAATTCACCCTCAGCCGTCTTAAAGCAGATGTTGTCTTCATACTCCCTCTGCACAGAAAACAGCAGTTAGATGGGCTCCATCTTGCACGTAATGCAGCTGCACCCATGAACACCTATCATCTTTACCTCTGTGAGAGTGCTGGGAATAAAAACACTGGTGACAGGAGCACCAGGGGAGGCTTCAGTGCAAGATAGAGGGCATATGAAGCACTCAGAAAAGGCAGGCATTGAGTAAAGTACTTGGGTATACTACTCATTGTCAGGGAACACAGAAATACCCTCAGAGAGCAGCTGAAGACCACATTTGTTTCACCTGATTTGTTTTCAATGCTGGTAGATTTCTTTCAATGCTTCTAAGATCCCAGTTCAGATAAACTGAAGCATGTACAACCTTTATTTGAGCTTCATGAACACAGAAATACTAGTCTTCAATTAAGTGCTTTTGTCAGCTAGAGACCTAAGCGGGTAACACACAACTTAAAGATGCAGTGTTGGCAGCACTGTGTATAAATATCCCCAGGACATCTGCTAACCAGCTGATACAGAAGGAATTGCAAGATATGGGTCTTCCACACTTCCCAATCATCACCTCTCTCAAGTACCACTTATTTAGGTAAGGAGAGACCTTTGACACTGCGGCACACACAGTCATTGCTCTGAGAAAAGCAGCTTCCTGCTCTAGCAATTCATGTGGTGCAGGCAAACTATTTACTGAAAACAGAATGAGGCCAGCAGCTTATTTCACAAGGGAAACACTGAACAGTCATCAGAAAATCATGATACTGAAAGAGCAGAGTACTGGGATTCCACCCAGTGATCATGCTGCAAGACTAAGACTGAGATTCATATCAAAGGCATACAGCTTTAGACAAGAACCACAGATCGACACACAGAGCCAAAACAGATGCCAAGAATAGGCTAAAAGGCAAGAAAAGGTGACGGGTAAAAAGAACTTTTGCTGTGGAAAATAAATCTTATGAAACCCACTCCATATAAAAGAAGGGAGGCCCTTGACATATCCCTTATAAAAAAATCATTAACCCTTCCATTTACAGGCTTTGGAGTCTCCTGTATAAAAGAAGAGACTGAGTCTCTCAACATGAGGTTCTGCAACAAAACCACCCAGCTGAAGGACTGAACCATGTATGGACAGTTCAAGCACTCTTATCTTACTGATTTTGTGGCCAGAAGCAGAATGTGAAAAAAATGGTCATTTTTTTTTTCCTGAGGATCCCTCTCATGACGACCAGAAAACTGCAGAGAAGGCAGGGTTAGGGCTCCCTCAGGTGATGAAGCTGTGGGGAGAGCAGGAAGGCCATTCTGTCCAGTCCTTCCTTCTATGCTAGGACCTTCCCTAAGGGTCATTCATTCAAGGGAAAACAAACCAGAAAGGATAAGAGAGGCAGGGGCTCACTGCTGCCCTGGAAGCCAACCTGAAGACCAAGAGCAGTTTTGATGTTGGTACTTTACCTTCTCAGTGGGCCGGAAAACAATGGGCAAGCTTAAGGACATACCAGGGCTCAGAGTGATCGGCTGCGGAAAAACAGTGAAGAAGAATCGCGTAGAAGGACATCTAGATAACAAAATCAGAACCAGAGATTTTGTCTGAGGGTATGCAGCTGTGAAGATAGCAGAAAAAAACCCGTGAAGACTCAAAACCTCCAAACAACCACAATTAGAAGACCTCTACACACCTGACTTTCAAGGGTATCTTGGTAGCAAATCAGCAGAAACAGGGGCAGAGCCCAGGTGTCCTGGAAACACATTCCCAGCCCACAATAGCTACCCCTTCCTTGAACTATATTGTACACTCCCAGACCAGGTAGCCTGATTAAAAAAACGTTTTGCATAAATATCTGGGTTTCGGAGCAGGCAAGGTCACAGGACACACTGGAGTAGTTCAACATCCAGTGGGACTCCCGGGAGCAATGGTTTTAGGACGCACTAGTGACTGGCTGGTATACATCCACAATTAAAATCTCACTAGACTGGAAATGCCTCACAGACAGAAGTATCAGCAAAATAGAATTTTTTTAAAAGGCATTTCGTTTAAAAGACTTCTGCCAGAAACCAGGGCTGTGCATCTGAATTAGCAGGTTTATGCCATGCTATGTGTGTCTGCAGCACACAGGCCAAGGGGAGAGGGGGGCAGGTGAATCCCAGAAAAGGTGCTAGTGTGACTGATACAGCAGGAGGGATGGAGATGCAGTGAGGAGTATGAAGGAGAAAGAAACTTCCCACACACCTGTAGCTCAGCTTCTGGGTTTTCTTGTGTACATTTTTCAAGACCAGATGTTTGATCATCTCTTTTCCAAGCTCCCAGCCACGCCACCTGAGTGTTTCGGCCACCTCAATGCCCCAGAATACGCCTTTCTTCCTCTTCTTCATCTTTCTTGCAGACGGTTTAGGGAGTTGCAAGGGGGACATTAGCAGTTTGAGCGGAAGGGAGGAGAAATCACTCAAATATCAGTTTCTCTACGTTAAAAGTCTCTGACTCTCGCAAAAGACGTGAAGAGCCACCCTGCGGCAAGAGTCACTAAAAGCCCTGCTCCAGGAGTCCAGAGGGGACACCTCCCGGCCACAGCCCAAAAAACAGATACTGCAAAACGAGGGATGCGATGGCTAAAGGGATGGGTATTTTTCTCCTCTCCGTACCCTACCAGTAAACCCATCCGCGGCAGTGGCAACTTTTTCTCCTCCACTCGCCTTCCTGACACAGCCACAGCACAGCTTTCAAAAAGAGGCAGAGTTTTGGGGGTCGCCATACACCTGAGCAAGCATCTGAAAAAATAAGAGGAAAGAGTCCTCATGCATCCTGCTCCTTCACCCAGACAGTCTTGATGCCAAGACCTGTGTGCTCTCAGAGACCCCTCCTGTGGCTCCGTGTAGCACACTTCCTTTCAGGGGCTGCAGCGTCCCCAGAAGTGCCCCCATTTCACCGGCTGAGTCCGGCCCTCGCGACAGACCGTACTGTCCCCGGGCTGGCACAGCCATGTGCTCAGCAGGCTCCTCGGTGCAGGACATGACTCATCCCATGGCAGAAGTCTCCCTGGACCTTTACAGTACAGCCCTGCCCTGTAGTCTTGCGTGGCACCTTAAAACCCCATACGGGCTGTGCCACGCGCCCGTTCCCTGCAACAGGCGCCTGCCCATCTCCCAGGACCACGGCCTAGTCCGTTATAACCCTGCCTGGCCGCCACAGACGAGCCGGGGTCCGGTGTCAACGCCGCCCCCCCGGGCTGTACAGCCAGCCCAGCTCCCTCAAGCCCTGTCCGGCCGCCCTATAGCACAGCGCAGCTCCCACAGCCCGATCCACCTCGAATCCCAATGGGCCCTGCCCGGTCTTGCCCGCTCACGCCACGAAGCTGCGGACCCTGTTGCCGTGGAGACCGGACGCGCTGGCGGCCGCAATAACGACGGTGGCCGCCGCGAGTCAAGCCGCGTGCGGGGCGCGCAGCAGGCTTCCAGCGTAGGCCGCCAGGAGGCAGCAGAGGGACGCGCAGGGGGGCAGCTGGAAGGGGTCAGGAGGCAGGCGGGGAGCTCTCGAGGGTGCAGGGGCAGATGCAGGGGAGTGGGGACAGATGCAAGGGGGTGGGGGCAGATGGGTAACAAGTGAAGGGATGCAGGGGGCAGATGGGTGCCTCGGGGTGCAGATGGAGGGGCAAAGGAAGCAGGTGATGAGTTCTTGGATTCGGGAAGCAGATGGAGTTACGCTGAGTGTAGATGGGGAGTTCAGGGCATGCAGGGGGCAGGGAAGCAGGGCAGAAGACGATGGAGCTATTCAGGAGCAGAGTGATGAAGGGGTCTGGGTGGCAGCCCGAGGGGTGCAGGACATGCAGGGGCAGGTGCAGGAGTGAAGGAGGATGTCATAGAATCATGGAATGGTTTGGGGTGGAAAGGACCTTAAAGATCTTCTATCTCCAAGCCCCCAGCCATGGGCAAGGATACCTTCTAACTAGGTCAGGTTGTTTATGGCCCCATCCAAGCTGCCTTTTAACATCTGTGTTCAGCAACAGAACTTGGGGAGAGGGCCGATGAGGGTGGTTTGAGGGGAGGGAGACAGGCGCAAAGCAGAGTTGGCAAAGGGGCATGCCATGAAGTACCTGGGTGCATGGGATGGGTGAATGAGGAAAATGTGGGGGTAAGAGCTGAGGATGGGGGGGTGGGAATAAAGGGACATGGTGTGCAATAGGCTGGAGAGTGTTGGCACCTTAATGGGGCCAAGTTACCCTGTGCTCCTTGGAGCACTGGTGACACAAATAACAAGTTGTGACCATTGCTATAAAATGTTGGGGGCTGAGACCAGCAAAGGGACAGGGGAACACAGGTCAGGAGTCCTCCCTGCACAAGTCCATCAAGTGTCCTGATTATCACTCCATGGAGCACCAGCACCACTGCAGGTCACTCCTGCATCTTCCCAGGGCCCTGGATGTCCTTCGGAGATGGTGGGGACCCTCACATCCCTCTTGGGGAGGGTCAGACAGCCTCTCCGATGCACACAGCTATCAGCGTGGTAGAGAATGGGGCTGTGGGGAGGGTGCCAGGGCAGAGGCAAGAAGGAAATGCAGCTTTAATGGCATTTGTCAATGTTTACAACATGAGTCATCCAGCTAAACAGCCATAAATCAGTACCCCAACTCCTTCAGCATCAATTGTGTTCCCTCCCCTGTTCCCCCACTACTGGATGAGTGCTTGGTTCCTGCAGAAACAATCTCATAAATAACAGCAACTAAACAAACCATCTTGCAGCCATGGCAGGCCTGCATGCGCCAGGCATGGGATGAATGCCTCCCATCCATCACTTTAATGGTTGTACTCTGAAAATTAGACCTGTCATGGCCCATCAAGGTGAACGTTTTAAGTCTGTGACATCCCTTCATCTCCCCTTCTCTGTCCTGGCACTCTTTTTTTGTTGTTCTCCTTCTCTCCTTTTCCTCCCTGTGCCTGCCATCCCTGTCCCACTCAACTCACCCTTGCTTCAGTGTTTGGCTCCAGCCTGTGGTCCTCTCTGTGTTCCACTCCTGTCGGAGGACCAGGTTGTACATTGGCTGGAAGGGTCTTAGGCCTTTTGGTTCCTGCAGTTATGGCCTAGCAGCTACCAGCATCTCAGCACTCAGTTCTGTGTGCCTGCTTTGGGGGGAGCACAGCTCCCCTGGGGTGATGTGTCTCTCTTGTCCTACTCTCCCTGCTGGGTGATGACAGGGAACTGGGTAGCATCCTTTCCTGTTTTCCCCTCCTATCTTCCTTTGCTGTCCTTCATTTCTCCTCTTCTACATATTTATTCCTCTTCTTCTCTGTGTTACATTAACCTTGCAGGCTCCTGGCACCCATCACCTGCCCTGACTCACATGTTGCCCTTGGAGCAAGAAATGCCCTTGCACCATCTCCAGGACCACAACTCCCCCAGTCAGTAGCTTGGGTATCTCTTATATGAGCAGCAGGACACTGCCATGCCCTGAGCTGGGTTTCCTAGGGACAGGGGACCTGGGCACTGAGGATGCCACACACTCAAGGGGAAGCTGATCATAGAATCAGAATCATTTCGGTTGGAAAAGGCCTTTATGATCTTTGAGCCCAGCCATTATCTAACTCTACTAAGTCTGGTGCTAAACCACCATATCTATGTGTCTTTTAAATATCTCCAGGGATGGGGATTCAACCACCTCCTGGGGAGCCTATTCCGGTGTCTGACAACCCTTTTGATGAAGAAGTTTCTTCTAATATCCAATCTAAACCACCCCTGTTGCAACTTGAGGCCATTTCCTCTTGTCCTATGACTTTTACCAGGAAGAAGAAACCAGCTCCCACCTCACTACAACTTCCTTTCAGGTAGTTGTAGAGAGCAATGAGGTCTCCCCTCAGTGTCCTCTTCTCCAGACTAAACAATCTCAATTCTCTCAGATGCTCCTCATGAGACTTGCTTTCCAGACCCTTCACCAGCTTTGTTGCCCTTCTTTGGACCCAATCCCAGACTTCAGTATTTTCCTTGTAGTGAGGGGCCCAAAATTGAATGCAATATTTTAGGCATGGCCTCACCAGTGCTGAGTACAGGGCTACAATCACTTTCCCAGTCATGCTGACCACAGTACTCCTGATACAGGCTAGGATGCTGTTGGCCACCTTCGTTATCTGGGCACACTGCTGGCTCACATACAGCCAGCTGTCAGCCAGCACACCCAGGTCTTTTTCTGATGAGCATCTTTTCAGCCACTCTGCCCCAAGCCTGCAGCATTGCATGGGGGTGGGGCGAACCCAGGGCAGGACCCATCATTTGGATCTCATACAATTGGCCTCAGTCCTTTGATCCAGTCTGCCAGATCCCTCTGCAGAGCTTTCCTACCCTCAAGCAGATCAACAATTCCTCTCAGCTCAGTGTTATCTACAAACCTACTGAGGGTGCCCTCAATTGCCTGTTCCAGATCATTGATAGAAATACCAAAGAGAACTGACCCCAACACTGAGCTCTGGGGACCACCGCTTGTGACCAGGCACCATCTGGATTTAACCCCTTGTGCTGGTTTGAGCTAATTGGAATATTTTAATAGAGAAAATTATACTATAGGCTGTGAAGGAAAACAATGGTGATGTCTACTTCACTCATAGGCTTGCTGCGATGTTTAGGAATAAGAAACCAAAGCAAAAAGATGAGTGTCTTGAGCTGGCAGTCTGTGTCACGGGGCANACAGCTTTTAATCCAGTGAACTGTCCACCAGCAGACAGTTTCTCTGCAAGGATGCTGTAGGAGACAGTGTCAAATGCTTTACTAAAGTCCAGGTAAAGAATATCCGCAGCCCTTCTGTCATCCACTAAGCAGGTCACCTCATCCTGGGAGACATCAGCATCTACCCTTCATGAACCCATGCTGATTGGGCCTGATCACTTACTTGCCCTGCACGTGCTGTGTAATGGCATGCAGGAGGATCTGCAACACAACCTCCCCCAGACTGGNCGTGCTGTGTAATTGCATGCAGGAGGATCTGCAACACGACCTCCCCCAGACTGGTTTGTAGTTCCATGGATCCTCCTTCCAGCACTTCTTGTAGATAGATGTCACACTTGCCAATCCTCAGTTAACTGGGAGCTGAGCCAGCAGCACCCGCTGTGGGTCACTGTCCATCCGTCCATCCCCATGCCTCTTTCTCCCATCATCTGCTTCTCTCGCCAACCCTCTGTCTCAAAAACATTGCATCTCTCCCCCTACCCAAGGTGCTGTTGCCACCCCTAGCCCCACAGCAGCATCAGCCACTGCCAAGTTTACCAATGCTTACCCAGGCTTACCAATGCTTACCCAGCCCTGAACCAATGCTTACCTATTTCAGCCCTCACTGTCTGGCTGCCAGAAGTGACCCAGGGCTCCTGCCCCTTAGCAGCTCCTACCTCCACAGCAGGTCCCAGGGGTAGACAGCCCATCCTGCCACCCCTGACAGGGACAAGAAGAGAAAAGGTGACAGCAGGATATGAGGCATTCACCATGAGCTACATGGGAACAGGACATGCTAGCCCATGCTAGCAGCCTGCGCTGCTCCTGCAGTCCTGTACACACTGGGGTGGTGAAGCAGGGCTGTCCCATCGGGCTGGAGAGGCTGAGTATTGCAGGGTTGGTTCCCCCCTCTCCATACTATCTTGGCACCTCCAAGCATAGGCCCGTAAAATGCGCACACAGGGTCTCCTAATACTCTCTGGAATCCGAAGGGCAGCCTGATCCCTTAGGGTAGGGAGGAGTCACTGGGCTAGTGGTTCTAGGGAGGTGGCCCTAGGTGTTGGCATCCTGCTATTTGTGGCTGATATGAGCCTAGCCAGAGTGAGCAGTGTCCCAAGAAGGTCATAAGATGAGCCCAGAAAGGGACCGAGAGAGCTTCAGATATCATCATGAGCAAAGGAAGGCTCACTACAGCATTGAGTCCTCACACATTGAGTCCTGAGAAACTCCCAGAACCCGAGAGGACACTATCTCCACCTTATTTTGGGGAAATGTGACACTGGCACAACTAAGTTAATTGCAGCATAGAAAACAGTACAACTGCATTAGTTAACCAACTTTGTTTTGCAGGACAGATTCATTTTGCCCTGCAATGCACAGACCCCACCACTGATGCTGCAGGTGCAGGAGGGAACATGGCAGGGTGGCATGCATCCTGGGCATCTTCCTTCTCTGTCCTTCATGCTCCCAAGAGAAAGAACAGCTGGTACTACACAGGAACATGCTACACCAGATGCCGTCATATCTGCAGGGAAGAGGCTGTGCACAGGGAGGAAGCTGTGCCAGCTGTGCAAGTCTGCTGTCCCCAGTCATTTCCCCAGAGACACTGGCAGGGCAGGGCAATGGCAGGAGAGGGATAGAGTCTCCTGTCCACTAAGGAAGAGCACAGGCATCTGGATAACAACTTTATAGGGGAGGGATGTGGGCACTCCCTAGGGTACACACAGAGGAATAACTACGAGTTAAATAGAATCCAAATACACATAAGTTAAAGGGAGGCAGGTGCCCTGCAGTCCCCCCACTGCCCCCCAGCTCTGCCCAGGTGCAGTCTGTGTCTGCCAGCAAAGAGGCCTCCAACACCACAGCCTGGCCTCTCTCCCCAGCCAGCTCCATCCACCCTTCACAACACAGATACGATCTTCCTCTCCGTGGCACCCATCTCATCTTCCTCCTCACCCCCTGAGCAAGAGGAGTCAGGGCTGCAGCCCAGCTCAGTGGAGCTGTGGTGCAGGAAGCCCGAGCTGGGGCTGCACCCCATGAACTCAGGGCCTTCAGCATCTTGTTCCCGGGGCTCACTGGGCAGTAGCTTCTCACAGGCTTTACTGAGCCCTCCTTGCTTCTCAGCCTCTGCCTGAGCACCATGCTCCTTGGATTTGCGGCTTCGCTTCCACTTCATGCGGCGATTCTGGAACCAGATCTTCACCTGTTGAGGGAGAGTTCCCAGGAAAGTGTGTCACACTGCCACATTCTGTCTCCACTCTCCCCCTCACCTTCCCTACATGAAGACACCCCCCACACACACAAAGCCTCTCTGTTGCAGGGTGTCCCATAGTGCTGCAGGTCCGTGCAAGAAGGCTGAGGTTGTCAGCAGAAGTACCTGGGCTGTTGTTCTCTGTCCCCTGCCCAGTTTCTTTAGGATACCCAGAGGGGTTCATGGAGACATTTTAACTTAGCCCCACAGAAAGTTCCCTGTCACAGTGCAGTGAGGGATAGGAAAGCTCTGAAACCCAATCCGGGAGTGCTGGGTAAAAAGAGGAGCAGTATTTCTGGGGTGACCTTCATAGGTGAAGAGACTGGAACCTACCAAAGAGGTCTCTGTAGAAAGGGATTGGGAGCAGTGAGGTGTGGGGCTGATGGCAGCCTAGTGAGGGGCATGAGCATTGCCCATGACCTTGACTTCCCTCCCTGGCAGCTGCTTGGTGTTACACTCCATCCCCTCAGGACCAAGGTACCTGTGTCTCAGTGAGCATCAGCGACGTGGCCACCTCAAAGCGCTTGGGTCTGGACAGGTACTTGTTGAGCTTGAACTGGTTCTCCAGCTCCAGGAGCTGCTGGCTGGTGAAGGCTGTGCGAGGCCGACGGCACTTCCCCATCAAACCAGACTGTGGGGCAGCTGCAAAGCAGACAGCAGGCAGGGATCAGAGGACAGTCAGGTTGAGCGGGACATCCCCTTGACAAGCCCGGGGTGAAGAGGAAGGTAAGCCTCCCCTTGACAAGCCTGGGGTGAAGAGGAAGGCAAGCCTCTCTTCCATCATCACTCGTTCTAATAATGGCTTTATTGCCTGACTGATAGGAACCACTGAGATACCTTATCAGGCCTCGGTGTGCAACTGGGATCAGTCTTGTGACTGAAATTAAAACTCCTTTTTTATTGCCAGGCCATGCAGGTGGCAACTGCCAGGGGCTGCGGTGGCAGGGCTGCCCATGAGCTCCGCTATCTTGCCCACAGGCCTTGAAGGCAGTGCAACACTGAATCAGGAGGCAGCAGGAACAAAGGGACCTTTGAGAGTCCAGCATGGGGTGGCTGCCGCACCGTGTTTGATCCCCTCTTATCTCTTTCCTGCTGGTTTTATTGTCTCATTGGGGTTCAGCTTTTACTGTTTCTCCCAGCACCACAGCAGCAATCAAAACCAGAGGTTTGCAGCTGGGAGTAAAGTGCCAGAGCAGCAGGGCGGGGCAGAGGGGTGGGATTCACAGAAAAGGTCCTTTGGCGTGTCCCCACCACATTATCTCAGGGGGGTGAGGCAGAGCGCTATGGCCCCAGGGATGCGCCCTGATTGGCATGGGTCATTCCAGCTCACCCACTTCACAGGGCACAAAGCACCATCCACATTATCTCTCACAAATTCCAGCTTTGATCCCAACATTCCCATCTCCCAGAGTGTCCACCAAGCCCTTCACAAACATGGCAGTGACACAAGGTAGGAATTTATGGAGGGGGCATTATCTGACTGCAGTCTGGATTTGATTCCAAGTACCTGGATGCTGGGCAGGATGGGTCAAAGAGGCAGAGCTCAGGCTGGGCTGAGGCTTAAAAATTCCTCATGGAAGCAGAGATGGTCCTGGCCCCTCTGCACTTGCAGCCCCTTTGTACCAGGAGAGACAGCCCATGATACCTTGCAGCCAGTGCTCACTTAAATTAGGACCAAACAGAAGCATGCTGTGCCAAAGACTCTGATGCTCATGTGGGACATTATTTTGCACACAAAACATTCAAGCCTAAAACCAGTTGAGATGCTCAAGGTATTTCCAGAACAAATATAAACATCATATGAAAGATGGTTCAGCTCTGCAGAACTTGGCTGCTATCTGGGCTGTGGCTGGTCATGGATGTTCCGGCTGTACAAATTCCCACCAGAGATATGGAACCAAACAGCCCTGAGATGGCTCCCCGTGGCTAAGGAAAGGAGATGTCATGGGGACCAGAATCTGCAGGGACAGGGACAGCTAAAACATCTTGCAGATACTTGAGGAGAAAGGCCAGAGAAGCAGCTGAAAGAACTGGAGAGGAAATTCCTTCAGTATTGGTAGAGAGCAGCCCCCAGGCAGTGTCTAGCAGCCCAGGGTCTCCAGTATCCAGCAAGATCTTTTGCTGCCAGTAACAGGTGGGTGCACTGGGGTATCTGGTGCCTCAGTTCCTCCCTGATGCTGCGTGGGCTGGCTGTACCAGGACAGAGAATGGTCCTTTTGAGCAGGTCCTCTTTCTGGACATGGTCTGCAGAGGGTGCTTCAGGGAAAGAAGGGAAGAGTATGTGCCCATATCCCAGCATCCAGTAATTTTGGATTTCTGTGCTTTCTGGAACTGTAGGCTGTTTTGCCAGAGGCAAGGAAATATCATATTCCCAGCCTGAATTCCCCACCCCAAAGCAGAGAGCCCAGGATTCATCTCCTAAGGCACTGTATCCTGGCTCTGGGGAGGACAGAAATCCTTTCTATGACTCAAAAAAAAGGCTTCTCTGTGCTTCCTCCTGCAATGTCAGATGTGGCCAGACTAAAAACAGATGTGGGAAGAATGGAAGCACAGAAGTGAGTCTCAACCCCGAAAGCAGAGAGAGTTCGGTCTGTCCAGCTTCAGGGGAGGCTGGAAGGCAGCTTGCTTTAACAATATGTCCACAAGGGGATCACTCTTCCCCGGGTATAACACTGAGGACTGGGTGGTCTAGTAGGGGAAAGACGAACAGAAGGCTTTCCTAAAAGCTGAACAAATCCAAGTGGGATATACTTCAAACGAATACCAATTCAGAGGTCTAAGATTTGGGGTGCAGTGAGATGGAACAAGCCCAAAACAATACAGCTTTAAGTTCCACCTGACCTTCAGACACCCACAACAGCAAGTCAGCCTGAACGACCAATATTTCTAGTCTCAGACCTGCTGCTAGTTTCTCTAAAGGGCCCTCTATAGATGCTTTGTTTGAGGAGAGTATAGAGAAAGATGGTCTGCAGTTTCTCACTGGGGAAGGAGCAAAGGGATGAGGAGAAAGTGGGTTCTGAGAGTATGAAGTAGAGTTCCAGCTACCCATGCAAAGAGGAAACAATGTCTTGCAGCTAATGCTAGTTTCAGGCTGCCCTGCCAGTGTGCTTCATGACATCCTGTCCATCTTGTCCCATGACAGGCTGCCGTATGAACATGGATAGCATCCTCCTATGGGGTGCTGAGTTAAGAATCCATCCCCATCACAACCATCTCTCCTTATTCAGTTTCTGACAGAAGACAGCGACAACCTCAGCATCACACCTTTGCTTGCCAAAGGATTTCCTATCTGCCCAGCCATCTCCTCCAGTGTTATATCCAGGATCAGAGCTCATCCCAATATCCCTTCAGCCTGGCAGGGCTTGGACCCTCAATGAGTGTCTGCCATTTGGCTGCAATATCAGTAAATAAATTGCTTGGCCTGGAGCCAGTAATGCCCTCTGAGTCTGAGGCCAGGAGCTCTACAAGGCAGCTGCCTCATGGATAATTAGATAAAGCTTATAAAGAGTTGTTGGTTTATTTGATACCGTTCCATCTACTTGATAACAAGGGTAATCCTAGGTTGATATTAACCCATTTGGTTTTAATTCGGTTTGTTTAGATATAGTTCACTTAACTTTGTGGGCTGGCAGATAAAGGAGAGGAAATTAGCACCTGTCTGCTTTGGAGGTGTTTCTCCAGATGTCAGGTCTCACCAGAGGCTTCTCTGGGCCTGCCAGCAGCCCTGACTATTGTCTGTGGGGCAGCACATGTAAGGGCACTTGCTCCTTCCACAACTGACCCATGACTGCTGCTTGCCAGCTGTTCTCCAGCCCATGTTTCCTGCTGATACCAGACCGCTGTCCACCTGGTGAGCCTTGGAAGGCATTGCTTTTTGAAGCAGCTTGATATGACCCATCTTGCCTGCTCCCCTAGGCCAGCACAGCCCATCAGCCAGCTCTCCACTACTGAGGGTAGGATTGGCCTGAGATCCGAGTCATCAAGGTAAGGTGGTAAGTGGATGTCCCAAGAAAGCCATCTGAGCACCAGGTCATGAGCATAGAATCCTTTGCCCTTCCTGAGAATCTGTGGCTACATGTCATTACACCTCACTCCTACAACTCTCCACCAAAGTGGGTCTCCAGACTTGGTTCCCACAAACACACTGCATTTCCACACCTACAGACAGGGCAAATAAAGCACATCTCGCATAAATACTAAAAGGCAAGGCATCCCAGGGCCAGATGCTCCCGCTGTGTGGTTCAGGAGGTGCTCAAAGACATAGGACAGGGACTCAGGCAGGGAGCAGCAGAGCTCAGGCAAGCAGCATCCCTTCCCTCTCCTGACCAGGCCTTGCAGTCTTTCTGCGGTAGCACAGGTAGCCAGGCCCTGCCCACAGCTCTGCAGAGGCAGTTAGCAAGGAAAGCACAGTCCACACTTACACACACAACAGGAGAAGCTCTCCGAGCAGTTCACAACACCCAAGCCCAGGCCAGGTTCTTAAGAGTACCCAGTATCCCAGACCATCTCCCTGGCATTCAACCTCCCCCATGCACAGGTCAGAGCAAGGCAAGTGTGTGCAATGCATCCCCACAGAGCTTTTGGATCCAATTCAAGGGCTATTCTGCTCTTTCTCCCCACCCTCACTGTCCTCTGAAGACTAAACTAGGCTGTGCCTGCAAAACATCTCTACACATGCAGTTAAAGAAGGAATTTATTCCAGGATTTAGTTCTGAATTTCCCTAGAAATCAGTCACAAGGATAATCTCTCTCTGTGGTGTCTCAAAACATGTCTAGGAGGTTTTCAGATTCATTCTTTCCAGCTATCTGTTCACTGCTACTGAAGAGCTAAGCATAACCAGCACCAGCAGCATGGACATTTGAGATCAGCCACTCTGGAAACCTCAGCAAAACAGATCTTTACATCTCTCTAGTCTGAGTGTTGGGACAGAGGATTCAGGAATCACAGACAGTCCAGGAGCCCTGTACCAACAACTTAGTCCATTACTCTCCTCAAAGAAATGAGGAAGGGCTGTGCAAGCAGCACATCCTAAGCAGATGCTCCTCCCTGTCCCTGCATACTTACAACATGGTCAGTGCACTGAGGCCTTATGAACCCAGATGCAGCCATGACATGCAGCTAGAACCAGTTCTGGTGACTATAAAGTCAAGGTATGCTGCAAAGGGACCTGTTTTCAGAGCTTGCAGGGAGCCCACAAGTGAGCCCAAATGTTCCCAGCAGACTCAAACAAGAATTTGAAGATGAAGAAAGGAACAGGGTCTGATGACAGTCTACATAGCATCTACATAGGAGTCTACATAGCATCTACATGAAAAAAAGAACCAGGATTCATGGAAGAAGTGTGGAGATGAGACTAGATCCCCAAGCAAAGCATCTCCCCCAAGTCAGAAATTATGTTCATGGGGAGGTACACACAGGTAGAACAGCTGCAAAGACACAAAGCTTTGTTCCTCTGCTTCAAGGAGGTATCAGCTCAAGCTCTGCACCCAGCTTGGTCCTCATGCTTTAAGACAGACATTTGGGGGGAGGTAGGGGGGAGGGAAGAAAAACCAACAACCAAACCAAACCAAACAAACCCATCACATAAAGCAGTCAGAACAGAAACTTGACTGAGAGGAGATGGAAGCATCTGGGTTGCGTAGTGAGTGAAGAAGGCTGAAAGGGACCTACTGACTCTCTTCGTGCGTAGACTAGGCAAGCAAATAATGGATTTGTTGTATTTAAAGTGATAAATAGTAAACCAGAGCAGGAAAAGCTTCACAGCAGGAGAATTGCTTAAGTACTGAACAGGACATCCTGGAGAGAAAGAATCCACAGTGCAAATGGCTCCCCAGAACTGTGAACAAGCACCTTTCAGAAAGGAAATGGCTTGGAACAATGGTCACTGATTTAAAAATCTGCAGCACTGACAGCTTTTGTTGCATCCTTGTTACACCTCCATGTCTCACTTGACTCTATCCCACTTTGGGCTCTCCAGGGCCCAGTTAAGCAATACCTGGGACAGAAATTGCTTTTCCTCCTCTTGAGTTACCACAAGAGCCCAGTTCAATGCTTCCTGCAAGACTCATTGACGTGCTGTTCTCATGCATCCTAGCATAGACCCTGCACAAGCTGTTTCCATGCCCATGATTTGGGATTTGTCTCCTTTCAGCAGAGTTTTGAAGACAACGAACTCTGGAGCAGATCCTGTGCTTGAAAGCAATGGGGCTGATGTGCAAATGAAAATCTGATGCACAAATTTCTCTGCATTTTGCCAGGGAGAAGCTACAGTCTAAACCACAAGGGAAGATACAGTGGTGTGATTCCAGCCTGGTGAAACAGCCTTACTGGGATACACCAATAAACCTGGACCCTGTGAGGTCAACGTGGCCTCTGCAGAGGAGCAGGAAGGCGTTACACCACCCAACAGAGAGAGATTTTTAAATTATTTTTCCCCCTTGCCCTTAGCGACATGCTTGAGGATTGCACATTGCCTGGAGCACTGGAGCCTTAGGGGCCACCACCATTACTCCATTGATGGACATAAACTATAGTCTGGGGAGAGCGAGGGAAAGTGAGACAGTCTGGGGAAGAGAACAATCTCTTTTTCTTCAACCTGCCCAGCTGTAATTTGAGGAAGGAGGAATGAATGGGCTGTTTTATGTTAGTTCTCCGTTTTTACACTATTATTCATTAATCCAGTTTACTGGTTAACTGATTTCTCCAGGACACCCCCACCCCACCCTTTTTTTTTTTTTTCCAAATGGACTCCCAGATTATTAGGACACTAACCTCAGCTAATAAAACCTGAACACTCTGTTGGGGTTATTATTAACAAGCCACTCGGTTCATTGTCCAGTGGCCCCATCTTTGTGGCAATGAAAACTGCACCCATCTCAAGTACAGGGCAGCGTCCGGGTCACACTGCCAGGAGTGAAAGTGACAGTCCCCGGGGGGATAGGAGCCTGAAGTTGGTCCTCATGTCGCCCGTGCCCTGCGGGACCCTCCCCACCCGTGGCGCATCACTGCAGTGCAGGATTTGCGCCTGCCCGCAGCCCCGGGCCGTGCCCACCGTGAGAAGGGCTGTGCGCGGAGCCGGCACCTTCCTTGCATGCCCGCAAGGGCCGGAGCCGGCCTGGAACCAAGCATGCTGCCTGGCTGCCCGGTTCCCGCAGCCTTCGCTGACACCAGGCTCACCGGCCGGGAGCCGGTTCCTCAGATTCCGCTGTGCTCCAACCCTGGTGGGCGGCTCCCGCAGCAGGGACCGTCGCGGGTTCGTTCACAACAGGACCGTGTGGGATTGATTCGTTTCCCGGTGTCGGTTCCGAACGCCGCTTCTTTATTTTCGTTTCCTTCTCGCCGCGGCAGAGCCCAACGAGCCTGTGGTAGCTGTGCGAAGACGGCAGCTGGGAACGGCGCGGCTCAATCAGCCCCGGGGGCGGCTCTGCTCTGCCGGTGCCCGTGCGGGCAGTGCCCCTTGGGGACGTCCCACAGCACCAGGATGCGGTAGGGCGACTTTGCCCTTCGGATTGGGTTCCCGGAGTTCCGCAGCCATCGGAGGTCTCGGCAGCACAAGTTTTGCCCCGCTCCTCACACCGCAGAGATCCCTAAACCCGTCCTGGCTGGGGAAAAGCTCCAGGCACAGCAAGAGCCCTGCACTGAGGTCAGCTGTCCCTGCCAAGGAGCCGCGAAGGGGCGGCCTCGAAGAGGCTCAGCTGCCGCGACATCGAGGGGGCCTGCACCCCGCTGTACCAGCGGGTTTTGAAAGGGTGAAGAGCTGCGTCTCGCCCGACGGGAGGGTCGGTCCCTAGATCACTCACCGTGGAAGTCGGAGAGCCTCGGCACCAGCATCCCGGCTCTGATCCAGTGCTCCAGCGGGAAGGAGCCGGCCATGGCCGCTTTCAAGTGCTCGGCTCCGGTTGGCGGCAGATGAGGAATGCCGGCGTAGGCGAAAGCAGGGTGCTGGCCCCCCAGGGTCGGGAGGGGATACACGGCGGGTGGGTACAGGGCCGGCAGGGCACCGACCCCAGGGCCGGGGTGGTGAAGCAAGCCGGGCTTGGGGACGAAGCCG